>LDMZ01026600.1:0-24388 GCA_001455285.1 Sphaeromyxa zaharoni | reverse complement strand
AGATATTTAAGAAATTTGGACGGAAAAATGATTTTACTATGGTTTGTTTGCTAGATAATAATAACTCGATGTTATTTCTTCCCATTATTAATGACTCTGATCAGTAAAATCGAATTCTTTGCTCTTTTTTAAAGTTTTTTAATTGTGGTAGGTTTTACAGCAGATTAAATGCGCCACTGGAGTGTTGTTTAACTTGCAAACACCAAGACGTCAACCATTTAAAACTACAAAGATTTTGAAATATAGTAGGTCGGTAAATGAAACTCAGTGGATTTAAATTGAAAGATATTTCGTAAATTTTAGTTAATTGCTAAGAACACTAGACACTTTCATATCACATACAGTTACTAGAGATTTTTGAATTTTTTCGAGATTTACAATGTAGTCTATCCTTTTTTCTAAATAATCAAATACATGGAATAATTATTCTACGAAATCGAAAAAATAATATTCATGCTGAAGCAAATGAATGGAAAAATATCCTTTTTCATTGAAGAATCACCTGCAATGACAAAAAATTCTACGCTAACAGATTACTTGAAATGCTAAAATGTAAAATCTGAAAAATAAAAATTAATTTATTTTTATTTGAATGAATTGTAAAGAGAATCCACTTATCAAAAATCTAGAAGGAGTAAGTTTCTTACCTTCGGTATATAGTTTGATAAGACTTATCATAAACAGAATTGGGTTCATTTTAGAAGCATTGTTTAGCAAGTTTTGATGATAAAATCTGATTTACTCCATGGTTAAATGCAAATTATCCTGATATTATTCAAATACATTGTTTGGAACATAGATCACATTTATCAGTGAGAGATATATTTTTAGAAAAAGCTAAAGCCAACCAACTTTTCAGATTTTATCAGCTAACCGAATTTACTTTAGGTTCTGTTGAAATAAAATTGAGGGAGTTAACAGGTCATGAAAATTATTATGGAGATTAGTAGCTAAGAATTGAAAGACTAGTAAATATTTGATGAACCTACTCCGACATTTATGTACAGAGTTTTTAGTATAAGGAATTTTTAAACACGAACTGGTCATTTTGATACATCTTGTGACGAAACGAGTTAAAACTATCGCTCTAGGACTATTCACGATTTATTAGTTATACTAATTATTTACAGACGGATGATTCCCTTAGTTTTAGGTACTTTTATCAAGCCTCAATAATAAGCGGATCCTTTCAATTGTTCTTTTCATTTGCGGCATTTCTCTTGATCAAAGTCTATATGTGTGTTCTCCGGTTCGTTACTTAAATCCATTACACATCTATTAAATATAATAACTAATAGAAAGAAAATGAACCATACTTCATGATTTCTGTAAAAAATTTCCTCCAATCTATTTTTGTATTCTGATTATAGCACATGCCACATTTCTATGATTAGCCACTTTTTCCAAAAATATTGAAGAAAACTAAATGTTAAATTTTTCAGAAGAAATTCTTATTTTTTATTTTAATATAAATAGAACTCATGATACATAGGCGGATGAACTTCTGCTATTCTGATAAATTTATGACGATAGTTTTTAATCTCTATCTATCATGATTTTGGTCGTCATTTATTTTTAATAGATTTAAAGTGTTACGTATTAATTAATTTTACATGTGCACTTTGACGAGTTTTCAGTTTTGTAATCTTATTTCGTTGTGGCTGTTAATATTAACATTGGCGCATTCGACAGGATGAATCAAATGTAATTACTTCAGCAGCAACAAACATTCCTCAAGCATTCGGTGGATATGGCTGACAATAACAGGGTTTTCCGGTTTCTACGTTCCAACCTTTCAATGGCGATGTTGAGGATGGGTTTTTGTACATGGCACGAACTAAGGAACATCTTGATGCTCATAGAGTTATATAGTCATCATACAAGTCTTTACTCTTGTCTTGGATCGGCCCAGAAGGATATAGACTTTTCGAGAAACTGCTTGGCAAAGAACAAATAATGGTCTGTACTTTTTAGGATATTGTGTCTAAAATTTCAAAGTTCTTGTCAAAACGAGATCACGAAATTTCCTCAATTGTTAAATTTTCAAGCTGTAAAATTTAGCCTGGACAAAACCACGTGCTGCTGGCCATTGATTTGGAAGAAGCAGCTAGGAAATGCGATTTCCGATGCACGAACTGCAAATAATCTTATTCAGAACGTATGATTCTGGATATCATTATCTTAAATAGTCCTCACCAATGAGTCCAATCGGTTTGCATAGATTCAGAGAACCCTTGTTTCGAAGATGTTGTTAGTCTTAGTAATAGGCATCTTATTATGGAACAAATGTTATCAATAATACAACATGAATCATTATCCGATCAAAAAAAAATTAATTGACGTGAATCAACTTAAAACCTTTTATTACAAAAATAAGAAACATAGTAGACAAAGTTTTCTATTTAGGAATACGAAATGTTATTTTGCAATCGTGCTGGTCATTTAGTTGATTTTTAAAAATAATAAAAGAATCTAAGAGCGATATCAATCAACTCTAAGAGCCAAATGAAGAAGCATTTATAAATATTAATCAAGTAATTTCATGTTCTATAAACAATTCAATTTGCTTGAAACTGAAACTTAATGCAAAGAAACTATCATTTTTACTTGATAACAGAGCAGCAAGAACTATTATCGGTTTGGTAACCTTTTTTAACATTGGTAATGCTAAGCTTAAAAATACAGTGTTAAAATTAACTACTTGTGGTGGTAGTAAGCTTGAGATTAAAAGCGAAGCCGGTGTCAATATAGTGATTTATAATAAAAATATTTGTCTACCTGTACCATTAGTTATCAAAAACTTGCTAGAAATGGATTGGCTTCTGCATTTAGGAGCATAGATTTAAATAAATGCAGATAGGAAATATTTCCCGTGTAGATTTTAAGAATGATTATAGTTATTTAAAAACACATAAAAGCCTATATTCTTGTGAAGTAGGTTGCTATTCACTTGGAAAAGGAAAGATATACGTCGATGAATCTAGTAAGAAAATTAGCCTGAAAACTCGACCGTTATCTTATGCAATATCGGAGATAGTAAAAAACGAATTTTAAAAGGTTTGAAGAAAAAAATTTATTCCAAAAGTTCAAATAAGTGCATGGGCGCCGTCAATATTAGTAGTTAAAAAGACCGCAAAAAAGTTAGGATTTGTGGAGATTTCAAAGCCACAGTGAATAAAGCACTTAAAAAATGTATACATCCCATCCCACGACCTGAAGAACTCGAATTAAAATTGAAAGGTGGAAAATTATTTTCGAAGATTTATTTATCGGATGCGTATCTACAAATAAAATCAGATAATGATTCTCGAAATTACACTACGATTACTACTTTTCTTGGATTTTATGAATGCAATCGACTACCATTCGGTATACCCAGTTCCCCAGCAATTTTTCAAAGTACAATTGACCAGCTAGTGGCTGAATTACCAATGACAGCAGCATATCTCGACGACATTATTGTCACCGGCAAATCAGAGGTAGAACACAAAAAAAACTTAGACACATTTTTGAGCGATTAGTAGATGCTTGGTTGCAGAGCAAGTTTGAAAAATGTTAATTTTTCACGTTAAGAGTTACCGACCTTGGGCATATAATCGATGCAGATGGCTTAAAACCATCCGAGGAAAATTTCAAGACTATAAAATTGTTACCTCAACCATCAAATGAAACACAATTAATGTCCTTCCTTGGTAAGCTAGACTTTTATAGTAAATTTTTTCAAAAGTTTTTGGATATGGCTGAACCACATTATTTATTACGTAGATACTGCAATGCGTTCAAATGGGTTCAGACAGAAATATAGGCTTTTAATTGTTTGAAGCAAGCAGTATTAAATGTAACTACGCTAACACACTTTGATCCAGATAAATAATTACTGCAAGCAACTGATATCTCGAGTGTCGGAATTTGGAGCAAGTATTCTACATCGCTTCAATAATGAATCGGAACGGCCTATAGCTCATACCTCCAAGAATCTAAGATTGTCACAAAGAAATTACTCTCAGATTGAGAATGGGACGATAGCTGTTATATATGGGTTAAAAAAATTTCACAACGTTCTATTTGGAAAATTTTTCGTAATTATCACCGACCACAAACTCTACTTTCTATGTTTTTTCCATCTAGTAAAACACGACAAGATACCGCTCCAAAGCTACAAAGATGGTTTTTAATACTAACAAACAACAGTTACGTTATCGAATATCGGAATACAAGCATTCACGGAAATGAGGTTGGCAATCTAAGCTACCAGCGACATAAGATCCAGAGTTTGACGGTTCTGAAGGAAAACAGGATTATTTAGTTATCTGCTTTAAGGACATTACAGAAAAACCGATGCTGAACGTCAAACTGCTCCATGAAAAATCTATAACTGATCCAACACTTTTACTGGTATCTAAAAATATATCATTAACGGTTGGCCAAAGCCACCTACACAGGAGAGTGGAGTAAGGCAATTATAAAAACTTCGGAAGATATTATCTGTTAACGATACCATAGTTTCGATTAATCATCCAACACCCCGACCTATAATTCCTAAAGAGTTAAGGGGAAAAGTATTATCTGAACTTCAAGTTGGCCTTTGTGGAATGGACAGAATGAAACGTTTGGCTCGTAAGTATTGTTACCGGGCAAAATTATCATACGACATTGAAGAACATATATAACTTATGTAGACAAAACTCTGTTGCACCACCAAGACAATATCAACCGTGGCCTAATCTCAAGCAACCATGGGATAGATTTCATTTAGATTTCGCCAGACTCTTCAAAAATTATAATTGCATAATATTAGTAGATGCCTATTCTAAGTCCCCTTATGTCATTCAGTTAAATGACGTAACCACCCTGACAGCTTGCAAGACTCTGCAACATACATTCAGTATTGAAGGATATCCCAAAATTTTAGTATCGGATTATGTGCCACAACTTCTATTAGGAAAACTATCAGAACTTTGGAACGAAAGAAACATTACACATATAAGATCGTTTCCATTCCATCCTGCGTTTAATGGTCAGGTCGAAAGGTTTGATGGAATGTTCAAAAAATCTATATACAAGCGAACAGATGATGGCAAGAACTTATAAGGTTCTTTATTAACATATCTCTCAACTTATCGATTTACTCCACAGGAAGATGGGACGTCCCCAGCTGAAAAATTAAACGGCAGCAGAGTTAGGACTAATTATGATATTACATACGAGAATAATATAAAACCTTCAAAGTTTGAATCTGTAAATATGAAATAACACCGGTTCCACGTTATGCAATAGCTGACCGACTGGCCGCAAACCATAACGCTATCTACATTAATCTACAAATCTAATCAAGAAGTATCTTAACGGATTAATAGTAAAAATACTTGGAAGATGGGAAAAGTGTTAAATAAAATTTGTAGAATGTTATATTTAGTAAAACTGAGGATGGCGTGGTGAACTGTCACCAAAATCAATTAATTTTCAGACATGGCCCGAGAACACAATGGTCATCGCAAGAACCAATAGACAAAGGTCTCGAAAATGATTTATTTTATCACAAAAATATGGAAGAGCGTAATTTAAAAAATCAAGTGCCCAAACACGCTGTCGCATGGTAATCCCGACTGTAAAATACTTCTAGCTCCAGCAAAAATACACGTGAGAACCCGATACCCATTCATTCCAAAAACTACAATTATACTACACCGACACTAACCGTCTACGAATCTAAAGGAATTCTAATATACAACGTAGCCCCCCTCTCAAAACTCTAAGACAAAATCCTTTAAGTGGAGAGGCATTCTGCCTTTTCTTCGTGGACAATCTGCTATTATTTCCAGGACTTCACTTTCATCACTCTGATCGGTCATTATACTGCAATCGTCAGAATCCTCAACTTCTTATACGGGCATTGAACAGGTTTGAAAAGTAGAAGAAATGTAATCATTCCCTTGAAGATCCCTAGCACTACTATTACTATTGAAATGTTGAAGTCTACATATTCGGCTGCAATGCCCTTGTTTGTGGCATATCCGTCAATTAACTGTTCCTGAACACTTTTTAGTCTTGTAATTAAACAATCCGCATCGATGGTGGGGGTTCTTTGCGTACTCGTAAGTAGATTCCTTTCAAAATGATCCGTTGTTTCTCACTATGAGTTTTCGTAGTTCTATTTAGATTTCGTTCAGTGTGGCTGTTTCCCCTTCTTTGATGGGAAATTTTATTAACCCAATTCGTTTCTTCCTGCAAATCTGTCGCTTTGTTATGGATTGTCGCTGCTTTGAGTGTCACAAGGGTATTTGCTCTTTGGCAAAGAGCCTTAAGTCTAGGTCGCCCCAAATTCGGATTTGGTTCCCAATGTTTGTAGGTAGTGAAGAAAAAATACGTTGCTTAATCATAAAGTCCTTTTATTCGGCCTTAATGTTAGATATAAATCTTGGGATATGGTAGAGAGCTTCGCTGAAAAATTGACTTGTTCTGACCAGGAAACAAAGTCAAGTTGTGGAAGTCCCGGTACGAGCTAGAGACCTGAACGGTTGACGATTGTAACGTATGTAGCCATGTTTTTAATTCAAAAAGTTTGTTTCAGAAGGTTCGTCCTGACAGAAAGGCTTCTAAAAATACATATTTAACGAGCTGTCCTCCATTTGGGCAGGAATGCAGCCAGCTTGCTTTTCCTTTCCATCCATTCGCTTGATCAACAAGTTCAAACTTTTTTATCCAAGTTCCAATATTCGAAGGAAACGAAAGTTTTTCATCTTGAATTTCTGGCATTTCCTCAACAACCGCTGTCCCCAATATGCTGCTTGGTAATCTCGATACTAATCGTCTACGAATCAACAATAATTTTAATATACTACACAAACTGATTCAAATGTTTAATATACGGTCTGCGAACCATGTGAACAAAATCACCCTGACGAATACCCAAAGCAAAAAATAAGATTGCCCTGGTATTTGAGTGAATATTCACTTTAATAAAGAAAGAGTAATTTTACGTAATAATTACTTTTTACATGCACAATCAGATAAGTTTTCAGTTTTGTTATTCTTATTTCATCGGGGTTATTATCCTTGACACAAGGCAAACCAAAGTTTAAAAGAATCTAAATGGCTTATTGGAAATACTGTAGAAAGTTGAACTCTATTGGCAGTTATTCGCTGGTAAGATTTAAAACAATGTTCAGAAGAAATACCTTTGCATTTTGATTTAAGCCATATATAATCAATTTTCCGTCAATTTGATACTGTGTTAAGCTCTAAAGGCTTTTATAATGGAATTTGAAATAATGGGAAAAAATTCTATGTAGATATAAAAAAAATTGGTTCACCTCATGGTTTTTATTTCATACATCTTAATTGTATGTGAAATACATTTCAATGCAATGAACATATTCTTTCAAATAGAATATACTGTTTAATTTTTCAGGCTTTTAATTCCTTCTGTTTACTTGGTAAAACGGATTTCGTTGAATCATTAAAAATCAGAGTAATTTGTTGGAAAATAGGTATGAATACTCTCAATCTACACTTGAGAGAAAAAAATATGTCAAATTTCTTTAATTAAGAGAGTGGCTTAATTTGAAATGTTTGTATTAAACCAAGACATATATAAAATAGTACTCAATTCAGTATTTTTTTGGTAAATATTTTAAATAATCCAACATTTCTTTAAACTTTGTAACTGTAGAATTACATCTTTTAAGAAAAATCTTTTTACTTATTTTTATTTAGGAAAATGTCAGCAAATACAGTAAGCATGCATGAAAAATCAAAATAGATTATAATTTTTCTTATATATAAAACGTTCCAGGTAGAAGATATTAAATTATTTTTGGGAAGATTGAATGAGTTTACAACAAACGGTCACAGGATATTAAGATTAAATTTTTAAATTCTAATTCTTTTATAATATATTCCAATTTCAATGAAGTATGTCCCCCTCGGTCTTCAACAAGTGGAATAGTTCTTTCCATATATCAATCATATGGAAGCAATAAAATTATAATTAATTATATGCCATCGTTTATTGTCGTACTGACGCACAGTAAGTTATCCTTTAAAATATATCGGATTACTACGGTAAAAGTCTTCAGTCTTGCTAGTCTGGCGAGCCTAATATTGTTTTCAACGGAATCAAAATTATTGACATATTCCGTGGTTCTTTGTCTAATAAAATTTTAAATCTGCTAGATTTTTAATCATAGCTGATATAAGTGGATTTTAACTTTCTCCCCTTGATATTAATTAAACATAGAACCTTTACTAATTTTGTTATTACCTCTCAGAACTTTTACTTCCTAGTACCCCAGCAGTTTCTTTACCAGAACTCATTCCTTAACACATGCAATATAACAGTTTAATTCTGACAGAGTCAATCGATCAAAAACCTAATTTTATTTTTCGCTTCGAAACAATATAAATGGGCTTTTTCCTTGTTTAATAATTATATTTTCACCTGAGGTCTTGAATACAAAGCATAAAATTCTGCCAATTAAATTTTATTCCCCTGATTCTTGGTTTTCACTGTTCCTCCTTTTAACATACGAACAAAAATTTCCACCAAGCCTTCAATCAGAGATGATACGGCATATTATAATAATTTTTATTAATTATTTATTACGGATTTCAGTAAATTTGGTACTTCTAAATATTAAACCTTTGGGCGATCGATAAATTTTGGAACATATTTTACGCAATATAATCCCTTTAGATAATTTATTAATATTGACGCACTAATGTCTCTCATTCAAAATAAAAAAAAGAAAATAAAAGAAATTTGATACAATAATTAACCACATAAAATTTATAAAGGAACCCGCGAAGTTTACATGCTCATTTAAATGCCTTCTTCTATTCATCTTAGGAAAAAAATATTTTTAGAATTTTAACTATTATTTTTTGCATTTCTTGAGTTTGTTAACAGATATTTCAATATTTTTTCGAGCTTCTTCATTTTGATTATTTTCTAGTGTCTAACATGTAAACGAATAAATAATAATTCATCACGCACTGTTGTAGGAATTATTACCTTCTGAAATTCGTTAAAAAATATTATGTTATTTATCTGAGATATTCTGTCTGAAACAAAGTAATATTACAGTGCAACAACCTAATGCTGACGATATTGATAATCTCATCGGAGTTAGCCGCCTTATGTCGGAAAGACTCTGATTATTATAACGTTGACCTCGCGGTGAGGTTAGGATAAAATTATTGTTTTTGGTTTAGGACAGCTAGAACTATTGTTTGCTTTTTACATACATTAATAGTTTTTGTATTTATGCAATGTCATCTAGAAATTTGTAAAGTCCGAATCATTGGATATTCGGAGATCTAGGCTCTCGAATTTCCTTATCCATGTGCGTAAAGCGGATTAGGTCCGGTTCTGCCAAATAAAGGCATCACAATATCTATAAACTTACATATCCATATATATACCAAAAATATACAAGCTATGTTTAAAAAAAAATAATATCTAAAAATTGCAACAAATTAAGTTATTTGTCCACTAAATAGAAAAAAATTTCCATTAATAGAATAAGAAAATGAAATTAATAATATTAAAATACACGATGGTTGCAAGAAAACCCGAAAATTTGTCAAATATATTTTTTAAAAAGTTGTACTTACATCATACATTATATTACGCTCATAAAAGTTTAAAGTTCTGACTATGAAATTCTGAGCTATGCCTTAGTCTAGAAATCAATGCTTGTGTAGCGTTTTCAAGATTAAATTAAGGAATATGGTTCCACGATCCTCATATATGGTTTCAAGTCATAAATAGATTTTGTGTCACTTTAGCAATTTTAAAGCTCCCTTAATAACAACCTCCAAATGCCATAATCTAAGTAATTTCGATTTGAAATTTAACGGTCTATTTCGCGCGTCGATGAAATCAGGAATAGAGTGTTAAAAAATTGAGCTGAAAGCTTTGCTGTATGAACTCTGGCTCCATCTGATGCCATATCAAAGTTTATTCGACCATTACATCTCGTATATCGCTAAAAATCTATCATTGCAATATAAAATATGCCTTTACAAAATTTTGTAAAAATAAACACTAGTTTGACAAGATTTTTGCATTTCTATTGACAAACTTGTGTATATAATTTAATTAATCAATAAGAAATTTCAATAATATTTGTATTAACTACGGAAATTTTTAGAAAAATATATTCATCTAAATACATGATAAGTCCTAATTTAAAAAGATAATTTGTGCGAATTTGTGACCAAGTAGCAAATCCCTAATCTAATTAAAATATATTAAGGTAATCTGGTTTGTCATTTTTGTTATATCAACATATATATAATTAAGAGACTCGAAATAAAAATGCATTAATATAAGATGCTCTTGTGATGCATTGAGCGAGAAATTTCGATCGTGAGATATTGACCAATATACAGCGATCACCAATAAAGAGCCATCAAATATAAAATGTCAACAGATTACCACTAACCAGCGAGTAGTAAGGATTACTCACAATTGTTACTGATTTTCACGATATGTTATTGCTCCATCCGATTAGTCGCCAAAAGATGATGTTTGTAAAATAGAATATTTTCCCTTAGACTCCTCTCCCTGAATAAAATAAAGACAGGATTGAAACGATTAAAATGAATTAATTTTTCAGAAAAATTTCGAAGAGATAAAATCTTGTAAGTGGAATTCTGCTATTTTACACAATCACGGATGGACAATTGTAGCCGTTCTGAATTTACATCGCGGAAACTTTCTTATATAAAATGTATCCCCTATGCTAATCTTCTTTACTTTGTTTGCCTAAGTCGTGATTGCTCTTGTACCTACATTTACTAGATATAATTTTATGTTTTTTATCAGATTAATTTTTTACGATTACTTGACTAAATTCTTTAACGTAAGAAAAGTGAGATTGTGTATCATCCTGGTGTTTACGATAACGGTCGCAAGACCCCATCACAGTATTACAAAATATAATTTTGTAAGGCAAAGACCGTTTTACACTGTGTTTTGTGTTTTTGATTGCCAATAGCCCAATCCAACATTTATCACATTTTTTTATGGGAATTCTCCAATATAATTTTTAACTTCATTTTATTGGACTGTATACACTGTTCCGCTACTAAAAATTTCAGACGTTTTAAAATGTTGTAATGACTTCTTTATTCCCAAACGATTGCATCGCTACATGAATAGGAATTACTCAAATTGAGGCAAGTTTGGGCCGAACGGATGTGATATGTATAGCATATCTAGAAACAACTATTTTAAAGAAATTTACATTCACAGGCTTTGAGATGTTAAAATTAGTAGCGATTGTGTCGTGCCATATTTCAACTAATCGATAAACAATAAAATTTATCTGTTGCCATTTTATAGTTAGTATCAATGGCTCGATAAAATCCATGTGCCAAGTATTCAAAGAGCGCTTAGTCACATTTGGTATTAACACAACTTCTTGAAAGATCCTCGTTTTCTTTAATTCGTTATAGAGATCGCACTGATGAATATATACTTTTAAATTTTTTCCACATTCCTGGCCAATAGTATTTCCTATAAATCGCATTCACATTTGTGGCTGTATCGGCAAAACAGGTAATATCGCCATATTTTTTGGATATGACATGTCCTT
The DNA here is from genome assembly GCA_001455285.1 of Sphaeromyxa zaharoni. Taxonomy (NCBI): domain Eukaryota; kingdom Metazoa; phylum Cnidaria; class Myxozoa; order Bivalvulida; family Sphaeromyxidae; genus Sphaeromyxa; species Sphaeromyxa zaharoni. The sequence continues at coordinate 12,785 of LDMZ01026600.1, read as the reverse complement.
TCATTGCTTCCACATATAATTCAACAGCCTTATAAATTTCATCGATAAAATCAACTTATCGGGAAAACCCTCAACTATTTTGAAAGATTTACCCTTTATTCGAACGACACAAAAATCGAAATCAATAATATTTGATTAACATTTAACGGTTCGATTTTTAGAGTCTAAAAACGTCTTTAGATTAACAAGTGGGTTTTGGTCTGTATATAAGTTAAATTTTTTTAATATGGAAATAACAAAGAATGTTGAAAGACTAGAATATAACAAGCATCATGCGATCAATTGCGGAAAATTTTTTCGCTGGAATTCAGGCATATTTTTCTACTGGTAAAAGAAATTTAATTTTCGTCTTTATTGGTATTTGAAATAAAATAGTCCCAAAAATCGATTAAAGTTATTTCATTCAAGAACAGGTTTATTGGAAGTTCCTGGAAATATCAATCTTGGAATATCACACATATCAACCATTTCAATTCAAGAAATGCGGTGCTCCTTACTGTACCATGAAACACACACATTTTTAGGTCGAGTATACGGTGGAGAAGCAATTTCTGCTTAGAGAGACAAAAAATGGTTTAAATCAAAGTATCTAAAAATTAATGCATGTTCATTTTGTTAGTATCAGATTCCTAATTTCTTAAATTCTCTATCTGCTGGATATGCGCAATTCCTTTTCACTAACGATATGTTCCAAAAGCAATATTTGATTTCGCACTGTTTGATGTTTTAATGGATTAACCTTAATACATGCCTTTGCTTATTCGCAAAAATTAAATTCAAATGTCTAAAATGATGCTGCTAATCAAAGATTACAGAAATCTTCACTATATATTAACCGTTCTAATCCACTCCCTCTAGTCCTCATAATTTTTCAATCTTGTCTGTATGTATTATAACTTAATATATGCAGTAGATGCAACCCTACACTCAGACAGATCCCCCAACATGTGTAAGAAAATATAGAAATTTCATCTACTTAAAAATCGAAATGAATTTTTTCGATTTATATAACCAAAAATTGCTAAAAACGGCCGGAGATTTAATGCCAAATAACATAATACTGAATTCCTATATGCCTCATAGACTGCCAATAAAGAATGGATCGAGTTCAGCATGGTTCTCCAGTTTCTACTTGCCAATTGCTTTATAAGTTCTTAAAATGAATCATTCCCGTCTGGATATTTAATTCAAGATATTATCAACGGGCGGCAAAGTGTATGAAACACGTTCAACGACTTCGTTTAACTGGCCAAGTCAATACAAAATATTCTCTATCCATCTATCATGACAGACAATAACAGCAAAACTCCATGGACGGTTGCTGGGGTTTATAACGTTATGCTTTAGTATTTTTAAATTTGCTTTTCGCCTTCTTCTCCCAACCTAATCTGGATGCACTAACATAAAGTAAGTGAAGACCCTATATTTACAGTTTTAATATTGTGCTTGAGATTTCTAGTTTGTCCCATAATCAGTCTTGACCTCAACAAAACAGCTGCGTTATTTAAAAATCATGAATTTAATTCTATTCTCGGGTCAACAGGCAAGTCATTTTTAATGAATGCATAGGAGAAATCTTCGTGTTTACCTTAAAAGATAACATCATCATAGTTATCCCGAATATACCCTTCTCGTTATCAATTTGGATGTTATGCTTGATCAAAAATTTGAACAATTAATGCATCAAAATTTATTCAGTTGGTAACATTATATAATTTAAGAACCGCTACTTTTTCAAAAAGTCAAAAAATTATGATTGATTTTGGAAATTGTAATACCATTATCATTAGGAATGATCACATTGGTTTAGATAGATATTTTTTTGTTTTTTTAAGTGGACCTGAGAACTAATTATAAAGGAAAACCCAGAACATGAGTCTTCTAAAGCCGTATTCGGTCGTTGATAGTTTGATTTTTCAGAGATAGTATACCATTTGCTGAACCACTTACTCTCTTATCAGAAATAGCCCATAATACACTGCGTCGGGAATTTTAAACCAACGCTTATCCAGAAAAAAAGACGCATAACAATGATTCGAAATACTTGCAAATGAATCTTACTTATAGGGTTCGGAAACTAATTTATAAATATCATCCTTAATAAAAATATTACTCGTATGATCGTCACTCCGTAAACTCACCTGCCTTTTATCATTTTCCATATTCCATGGAAATTTGCTTAAACGTTTTATGTGTTCAGCCTTCCATCAATAAAAAACTAAAGACGTCCAGTTGGAGTGTAAGAATTTAAGGCTGTCAGAGAAGGAAACATCTAGATTTTATTCAATCTGACTCTTGCACAATTATGGGTATATTATTAAGGGGCGTCATGTTCATATCAACGATCCAATTCAGCAACTATAAAAAATAAAAAGGGAAAAGACTGGAACAGGTAATTAAAATCCCAAGGAAGATAATTTAATAGGAAACAACGGAGGAATGTAAACTTTTGTTGAGAAGATAAATCTTAGACCGTTCAAGGCTATGAACTCTGTAACAAAGACACAATAATATTCGATAGGTCGGAAAACACAGCTTAAAAAATATTCACTTATTTCCCAAAGTGATTTTTGTTCTTTTAGTGTCATAACAGTAATGCCCTTTAAAGTTGGATACTGGTCATCTGATTTGATCCGTTTAGAATAATTTCGCGCTTAAAAATCTGAGTAATTCCCGTCCCCAATTATTCTGGGATTGGCCAATACAAATTTTGACAGTTTTTTTTATTTTTCAAACCCCAGCTCAAGCAAATAATCTAAACATTAAAATTTTCACATCGTTTTGCTAAAAATATTTCACTCGAAGCTCACATCAGGACAAGGAAACAACTATAAAATATCAATGGATCACCGCTAAAACATGACCCTTAACGAATATGTAAAAATAGGCAGACTTTTCACGGTGGTTCACGTAAAAATTCGAAGATCCTTATTAGGACAGTGTCTGTGTCCTGGAATCTGTGACCCTTTCAGATTTATCATTTATTTACCCTTCAATATACCCATAGCCAAAAAAAAATAAATTAGTTTTGGGTTCGCATTCTATTAAATTTTGATTCATGTAAATTATTGATTTAACCTTCCAAAATGTAAAAATTATGACTTTGAAGCGAAAAGATAATCTTTTTTACTATCTAATTGAAATTGTAATTCGATTACACCGCGGTGAAGGATCGTGATTTGAATAGCAAATTTTTAATCGTATTGTATATTATAAGAAGCAATATATTGAAACATAATGTACTTATTGCATAACTTCTATATTTTCGCTTTAAAGGAAAACATAGGGAATATTATATCTGCAAATTAAATACATCATATTTCATTTAGATGAAATTATAATCATTATATTTTTGGTTATTTACAAAATGCTTTTAAAGTTACAAAATTATTTTTCATTAAATACCTCATTATTTAAATATTTTAATTAAGCTAAAAATTTGAAAAAAGAAAGAGTATAATAAAGTACTAAATTCGTCTTGGAATTTTCAATCATAATTATAGTGGGAAATGTTAAATAGTATTCTTAGTGTAACTATTCAAAGGCCATGTTGATCAAAATTGAAAAATAGATATCAATAACGGAAGTAAGTTAATTTTTATAACTAACAAAATTGAAAAATTGATGTATATCCCACCAAAACATGTTTTTCAGAAAATTTTTAATTTTATAAAAAAAATGTGATTATTACTTTTGTTATTTTATATGAAATGTAAGGTACAGATAATGGCTTTGTTTTTATAAAATAAACATTTGAAGACAATATATTATAAATAATAGTTTGATTCTAGTCTTTATTTTTGTATAAATCTCAAACCAAATTATCGCAATTGACTTCGTGGAAAGAATATTAAATCAAGAAAAAATGACGTAGCAAATCAAAGTGAAAAATTTTTACACCAATATTAAATGTAATATTATAGGTTCTATTATAATAAATAAATGTTCATGTAAAGTAAGGTCTGAATTTGTTGATCCAAAACTGTAAAAACTGAATTAATTAAAATATTAGGATGGAATAAAGATGTACTGTATAAGTATTGCCTATCATGAATGGAAAATCTAGAAGCATAAGTTTCTCATTCCAGTAAAATATAAAATATTTCCTTCAGGTTTGTATGTTACAATGTTTCTTTGTCGAATTGTAGGTTAGAACCGCAAATAATTATATAAATAATAATCTAATAAATGCAACATTAAATGTTTTTTATCTTAAAACAGGAAAGATTTAAAATGTAAGTTTTTTTATTTAATACCAGTAATTTTAATTTTTCGGAGATATAAAATTGATAGTATTAAAAAATGAAACAAACTTTAATAGAAAGAGCTAAATTGATCATTATTCATATTAAATAAAAAGTATCATTAATAAGGTTATTATTTTTGTATCCATAACTGAAATATTCATCGAACTTGCGAAACCATATAAAATATTTAAAAATAGGGTTGGTACCAAAATGATCCCAAAGGTGTGGTTAGTGAGTTTTTGTGGTTTGATAATGATAAATTAAAATAAATTTATACATCATTTATGCTTGTGGCTATCTTTTTTCATAAAACAAGTTCGTTATTGTGACTTGAATCGGAATTTTCGAAAAAAAAATATTAGTTATGGAAAGAAAAGAATATTAATGTTTGAAATAAAGACATTTAACATAATTCCTGATTTATTAAATTTTTATTATAGAATATGCTAATTTTAATGTATGGCCCATCTTGATTCTATAAAATTTTTTGGTGAAATTCCTAAAGAATACAATTTGGAAATTCTCAAATCCGGAGAACTTTCAATTAAATTTAAGTAATATATATATCCTTTTTGAAATGATATCGATATACACCAATGCCAAAATACACATCAAATTTCATTAAAATTTTTATGTATGTATAAACCTGTATTGAAAAATGAACATAATGTTTGTTTAATTTTTTTAATATTAGAAACACGCGTACAGCTTTTCGAAAAAAAATCTTCAATAAGTTGGCAATTGTAGTAATCGCCATAAAATTTCTTTTTATGTCGATGTTAGACAAATTTATTTATCTAATATTTTATTATTTCTGGATAAAATTTACCATTAGTATTTTTGAGAAATGTTTTAAACAAATGGAATTTAAATTTATAATTTTAAAATTTTTATTACATGGTAAATTAAAAAAATGATTCCCAGAAAAATAAAATAATAGTAATTAGGCATTCAAAGTCAGAATTTTACATCCATCAATTAAGTTTTTTTAACTCTTTATAGTAATTAGTAGTATATTTTCTCGTTATTGTCTACATCTATCGATTAAATACTGCAAGAGTAATTTTTTAATACTACTTTAAAGACCTTATCAAAATATTTATTTCAAATTAATTTAATGCTATTTGACGAATCAACGTAATCACAATTTTGTAAAAACGTTTAATTGATTGGTTATTTATCGAATTGAAAGAAGTTTTCCTATAATGGGTATGTGGAATAGTTGTTTCTTTACTTTTGATATATATTCTGTTTAGATATTTTTGGTACCGTTGCTTTGGTTAATGTAGTAACATCTGAAATTAAAAAGCTATACGCTACTTAAAATGAGCTGTGTATTTTAATGCCCATTGAAATCTCAGGGTCCAGAATCGCAGGATTCTCTTTATCTTTAAGTCCTCGTATTGCAAATACTGTATCATAACTAAGAAATTTACCGTCAGTCGAATCAAATTTCAGCGTAAGTTAGGATATATATTTTATTGAATTTTTCACTGGTTCCATGATATGTTTGACTAATTTATACCATTATGAAGATAAAAAAATTTTTAATATGCATTCGTCAAATACAGAAAATGAAATAATAGTTTATTCTTATTGATGGGCCAGATTAAACTGTATCATATTGAAGAGAAGCCAGATATAATCACTAATAACCAGAGATTTTTGAGGTTTTAGATCCGGAGTTATTATCCAACGGGACTTTAAAGATTTGTCTCGACACCGATGGAGAAGGAGCCGTTCCTACTGTAACAAATAGTGCGGTTTGTATTGTACTAAATAAAGAAAATTGCACCGTGTTAAAATTAAATAATGAACCTTAGGTTAAATTACTGGATGATATTTACTACCATGCTGACGAGAAATGCATATACAATAGTAAACATTCAATTTCCGATAATAATTTTATTTTCTTTGGGAATCTACAAGAAAGATTTGTGATGCAATCATCAAAATTATTCTCCTTTGAATTTGTATCTGAAATCGAATTTTGTGAAAATTCCAGATATAAATTTATAATAACTTCGAACGAAACTTTTGAAGTGATGAATTTTATGTATTTTTATACAATCGATAATAATTGGAAAAATGCAATTCATGATAAAAATAATGAATATTTTGAACATGAAATTAAAACGCGAATTTATAGCCCCTATATAAATCTGATAAATGGATTTGAAGATTTAAAATTTTTAGCCATGTTCGAATTTACGACTCTTAGTTATAAAAAGATTTTGACCTCGGATCTTATCCTCCTAAGTTAGTTTTTGATTTATTCTTAAATCTGAAATTTTATATATATGATTTTACAACTAAAAATTGAAAATATATTAACTGCCTTGATTTTTATTCATTTAAATTTTTATATTTTAGATAAAATATGGGTTTAAAAAAATTTATTTCTTTTTCTCTCAGGGAAGTATTATTAGATGAATAAACAACTTATACATTAATTCTTGATATCAGATTTAAAAAATTCTCTAATTTAACTCGAATTATATATAGATGTTATTACGTTTTTAAAATAAAATAATATATTAGCTACGTACGCGCTTTTTTAGTTCATATAATATATAAATTTTATCTAGTGGTTTTTAACAGACTGATCCTAGCCATATGTATTAATAACATTCATTAGATTTCAAGATATATGTATATATATGGTATATATTTCAAAAAATTAGTGAAATGAAATGAACTAATTCTAAAATTTTAAATTATAATAATTAAAAATTTTATTAATTTTGGGTATTAATATATATATCAAATAAAAAAGTAGAATTTATTACTAATTTTATTTCAGGCCCTAATTTCTAACTATTCTTGATTGCGAATCATACTAAATTAAAATATTTACTTGTTTCATTTAAGTTTTGACAATTATTCAAGTCCACTATTTACATTAAAATGATAATATTCATAAGTTTCTTAATATAATATAATGGCATTTATAATTCTGATTTTTTTTAATTCTTTTAACATGATTTTTAAATAAACGAATCATAAGTTACTGATTTCTTTGAAAATGTTGTAGAAATTTGTTATTAAAAAACAGTATTTAACATAGTTTTTTTTTATTTTTTCGGTGGTATGGTATCATAATCAATCGGGGAATTATACCAATATTACATATTATATTTGATATAGCTCTAAGGCATTTTTTCCAAGAATTTGAATTTACAAACAATTCGAAGTTAATATTCATTAGTATTATCTCTCACGAGTACAATTATACATTCATATTGATATCATTAATTAGTTTTGGAGATTAATAATTCTAAAACCAGTAAGTTTTTTGAAATTATTTAATTATAATCTGGAAAGTATACCAATGTAAAATGTTAAAAAATGTGAATCTTTTATTAATGACAATTTTTTCTAATTTTTACCTCAAGTTTTAACAAAATCAAATGTAAAATATTTTTCTTTTAGATTCTTTATCTGAAATAAGATTATATGTAATGTAATAATATTTATAAATTGATTATTTAGTAAAAACCTGGGTGTAGCGGATGTTGAACTTCATATTTGAAAGTTTATATGGATGCATATAAATATCATATCCAAAACATTAATATAAATATATATTGAAGTGGTTTTAAACATTTTATTAAATTGATATTATTATTAAATTTTTTTTCTCGATAATAAAGCAGTTATTATCTGAAAGAACTCAACAATGCTAATAAATATTGAATAAATTTTTATCAGATTTAATACAGAAAAATTTCTTCTTATACCTAAATGAATTATTAATTTAATAATTTTTATGAATATTTTACCAAAAGAATTTTTAATATATAATACCTTACTTAGGACCATAATTTACACTTATATTCTAATATATCAATAAATATTTTTGAATTAATATTATAGTTACGATTTTTCCAAAAAAATTGTTTCATGATAAAATAAAAATAAAGTAAAATTTAACACATACAATTTTTTCGTTCTGGGATACTATTTTAAAAAATATTATTTCCAGCAAAACTAAAGAGAATATTTAAATGATTGATAATTTCAATATGTATAATTTTTAGGTTAAATAAAAAACAACATACATTTTCGATCGCTATTGCATATCTATTCAAAAACAATATTATAATTTTGTATAGTTTGATTCTTAAATGAGGTATTTGTTTCTGTGTTTTGTATAAAAATTTATAATTGATAAATTAATTATTTTATAACATTGATTTTGCCTCGTGACAAACATTGTTAAAAATAGTGTAATAAGCTGTCATGTGCGAATCCGACAACAAATTAAAAGAGGCATTTCAACCATTACTGTTTTAAATTCTGATTCATAAAACATAAATTAAGAATTGGACTTAACGGTAATACGCATGTGTTAAATTAAATTTTACGGATTTTATATTAATAAAATTAATTTTGAAAATTTTTTCGTTTTTTTCATAAATTTTGTAAAAAAATAATTTAAAGAAACGAAATAATCATTTCCTTAACAAAATTTCATATATAGAGGATGAATTTTTTTTTGTTATATATTGAAACTAACCTTGAAAACTGTAGCCGAACATTAAAAATTTGCAGTATAGATATAACCTTTTAAATTAATTTTGCTCAATCTCATCTTACATTGAATATAATTATATAAAATTTGAAATACTATATATGCCGAGATTTATCTTCATATTTTTAGAAATATAACTAAAAAACGCTTTTTTTATTTGATTTGATTTTATTTAAACAAGTAATAATTGAGTAAATTTTACCGTTATTAGTTTTTTTTGTTAAATATCATATAAAATAAAGTCAAATAGGTTTCAAAAAATTTTTAAAAGAATTTTATTTAAATTATATATAAATTGTATATTAAAAGGTGCAAACAAAATCATTTTTTTAATATATAAAATGAAGGCCATGAAATTTTTTTGATTATTAGTAAATGCGGCAAATGGAATTTATAGCTTAATTGTTTTTTTTTATTTTTTGATGATACTTGAAATCTTTTGAAATTGACACAAATAAATAAGTCATAATCGTATATATTACCACTTTTTATTTATATGTGAAATAAATCACTATATAGAATTTTTCTTAAAAGAATACTAAAAAGAAGTGTACAAAGAATCTTGTTCTTTTAACCCATATGAAATGTAGCAAAGAACCCAATCCAAGACACTAAATCAGTTATTCTATTAAGTCTATTGTCTTCTTTCATAAATAATAATAATTATTACGAAAAATATAAAAATAACCAAAAAAAGGGGTGTTAAAATTGCAAAAAATTGAATAATAACTTTCTATTTTCATAGAAGCTGTTCTTTTTTATTTTATATAATTAATTTAGTTTGTAATTTCTATTAATTTAAAATTATAAATTCGTTTGTATGTGTAATATGTTCCGGAAATGGCAAAATAGAATCTTCAAAATAAATGAAAATATATGCTAACAATAACAAGCATAAATATATATACATTATATTTTAAAAGATGAATATAAAAGGAAAGTTCATGCGGCTATCACGTCAACAGCTAGCAAAAATTTTTATCTAAAATAAATATATATAAATTATTATTTTTAACTTTTTTTAAGGGTGATAAAAAAATCTATATAAATTATAAAAATTTGATAATAACTTTTTTTTTCAATATTTTTTTAATTTCAAGTATTATATCTTGGTAGGATTTAGCTATAATTGTTTATACAATATAAGATCTTGTAAAGGATATTGAATGATTTCAGTTAATGCAATGGGAAAAATATTTTCAACATCAATCCTTTGTTTATATTTCACATGGATACGATTAAATTAAGTAAATTGAATCATTTTTCAGCACATGTCCTGATGGAAAGGGCACCATCCAATAATTATTTTAAAATATTTTGTTAAATATTTTTCCTCCATTTGTTATTCGATTTCATGGATTTTAACTCGTAAATCAGGGTGGAACTTAATTGAGAATACATGGATTTTTTTAATATTTGTAATTGTGAAAATATATCGACACCTTTAATTATATCTGTAAGTAAATCGTTTTTTGCGTTTATCTTCTTTTAAAATTTTTGCTTAAATAGGGCTATTTTTTCAATATCATTTATAAAAAAGCGAATTATTTCGAAGATGAGACATTTATATAAAACAAAATATGATTAAAATACAATAAAAAAATTATTATCTAAAACACTTGTAATTTTCGATTGAAACGTTTTTTTTCAATCATCAATAATCATTTGAGTATGAAATCATATATTTTTGAATTGTATATATATAGAAATTTTATATTATTTATACATTTAAATTTGTTGATTATGAAAATTTATCTGAAGGATAGCTCCTGATTGTGTTTTAATTTAATTAAAATTAATATGATTTCGCTGCAGGCTTTCCTTAAATTTTGTTGAATGATCATTTTTGTTGCCAATTCTTTCTGACAGAACAGTAATATATATTAAAAAATGTGCATGATCGATAAAATATTTTCGTCTGTAAATTCTCGAGCTTGTTGAAACCGGATATTTATATTTGTCACATATGCCTAATATTTAGGCAATATTAATTAAATGCGTATCAACATTTAACAAAAAAACTAACTCTGTATTTCTTATTAGCTTGCTTAAATATTTCTTATGTAGGATTTATTAAATTGAATAATTTGTTTTGATCGATTTTTTCAGGTTAAATATATTTATTTATTACTATACATTTAAATTATTTGCAAATATTAATATTATTTGGAAATGTAAATTATAAGTGCAGTTTTATTTCTTTTTTAAAAAATAGCCAACATCTAAATTAGAAATTTTAATTTAATTATTACCTCATATATATAAAATATATTCAAATTATACAAATTTAACAAATATTGACATTGAAATTAAATTTTTAACCTTATATTTTTTTAATTTATCTAAATTAAAAATTGATATTTGTAGTATTTAATTTTTTCTTTCTACTGTTTTCGAATGTGAGCTTTAACCTAAAAAATAAATTCTATTAATCACCTTTGTTATTTGATAAGGTTCATAAATTACTTAATATTAAAGTTTTGCATGTTTTTCTTGTGGATATCAAATTGGTTTACAGATTGTTCGTATATTTTAAAAGTTTTGGATATTGAATTTTCCGAAAATATCTTAATGAATTGACTTGTATTAGTTTATGTTAGTTTTAGAAGTTTTGATCATTATAAAAGTGATCCATTACAGATTTGTTAAGGAAAACTAGGAACTTTTTAAATTAAAAAATCCATTAAAAAATCTCCAATTATTAATAATAAAAGTCACACCTTTCAATTTTATCTATTCTATTATGGGATTCCAAAAATAATAAACAATTTTTGTTATGTGTAAAGATAATTTCTTCACCAAAATATTCTATTGAAAATTTGAATTTGTAATATTTTAGTAAATATTTTTGGAAGGATTCGCGATATAGATTTTTGACAAAATTGCAAACAATTTTAATCAAATTTTAAACTTAATTTTGGAAAGAATATCAAGTTGCATTTTGTTAATTAATGACAGTCTATATAAACGATGGGTTTCAATGATGATTTCTACTATCTTTGGTTAATTTGATTATTTATTTCTTATGCAATATTAAAATTTTTAAATTCATGATATTTGCGATATTATGTACAAATTCGAATTCAAAAAGGTTTGTGGTACACATAAATTAATAACTATCGTAATTTTTCGTAAGTTTTAGTTTTTTCTTTACGATTTCACACGTGGGAGTTTCTTTCCGCATAATGGGACCAAAACATCCCGAAGTTGATTTGAAAGGCCAATGTTTTCCCCATTACAATATTACTACCTCCCGTTCGGTGTTCACCGCCATGGAGACCAACCGCGGATACCCTGTTGGGTACCAAAGGGTTATCTATCCAATTTTTTCCAATATTTAAATACCCAATTAAAAAAACCAATCATAGAGTCTAACATAAAAATTGGAATTTTTTTCTCGTACCAAATATGAAATATCTTATGTATCGTTGATTCGAAAATATTGAATTCATTATATATTGTAAAAATCACAGAAGGTCATTTATATATAAAAGATATATAAATACCCAAATTTAAGTGAATTAAATAAATTAAATAAAACATAAATAATATTTTTATTTACATTATTTCACAATATTAATTCTAATTGATTCTGACATTCAAAAAATTCGTGGAATAATTCATATATTAATATAAATTTTTAATTTACCCGTAATAAAAAATGTATTAATTAATTTTTAAATAAAATTTTTTATGAAAATTCAGGTTTTATGTCTTTAAAGTGCGCCGTTTTGTTTTTGGATTTTTTAAGAACATTCTTTGTCTCGCCTTCAAATAAAATTGTTCTCAACTGTGCTGAAAAACTGCGATAGTGTACCAATATATGTATTTAATATTAATTAAGAATTTTAAATTGAAAAACTTTATTTAAATTCATAAGATATAATAAAAATAACCCTTAACAACAACAACTAATGTTAAAATTTAAATATATATTATTCTCCTAAAGATATATGCTGCAATTCAGTTTTCAAATTTATGATAGAATATATCTATATATATAT
>LDMZ01026554.1:0-16564 GCA_001455285.1 Sphaeromyxa zaharoni | reverse complement strand
ATATATATATATATATACACATAAATGATTTTATGAAAACGTTATATAGAATATCTTTAATTTTATCAGATGAATTCGTATTTTGTGACACTAATGCAGCAATAGGTTTATCATAAACTGAATGTTACTTCCTGTATATACTCTTAAAGTTTATTATTACTTGGATGGAGATACCGTTAAAAGCACGAAGTAGGCTACGTATATATATTTTCATTAACCAAACAATAATCTGCTCTTTGTGAAATTGGTTAATCATAGCGAGCATAATCATTTATTTTTAGCAAGAATAAACAAATAGGGTATTTCTTCTTGATTGAAGTCCCTCTTACCCTCTTAAAAAAACCCTGTTTGAACATTACCCGGAGTGCTATAAATCCAACTTATTTGTTATTTTAAAATAAAAAAAATTAGATGAATTTGAAATAAATTAATTAAAGATTATTTGTCAATAACCAGGCTTCATTAATCAAGAAATATTTAATCGACATAAATTTTGTAGAATCAAATCTTATATATCAAGAAAGCACAAAACGATCAATTAATGCAAATGATATTTTTATTTATATAGATAAATTTGTTATTTTAATAGTATGGTATATGTAATTAATACAAGTAAGCAGTAACAGGTTAGTTAAAAATAGATTAAACTTTACCTGAGATTTTTATAAAATTAAATAATAATACATTAACGTAAAGAACAGTCATGATTAAAAATGAAACATATTTGAATTAAAACCACCTTAATTATAAGAATTAATTATTTTTTTTATTTCTATTAAGGTTTATTAACATTTGATATACTAAATATTTGAAAAGTAACGTTTAAATTTTTATACGGAATAGTAAAATAGAAGCTTTGTTTGAATCTTCCTCAAATGAACAATAAAAATTTTGTAAAAGACAATATTTTATCAAAATGTTAATGCAAAAATTTATAAACAGATTGTTATTAATATTATATCCAGCGGTGTAATTAAAATCGTCTACCGTAAAACACAAGTTCGAATAGAATACTATTTGTCTTTAACCTTAAACAATCCATCACATCGTAAAATTTTGGTAAGGTCAGATTGATATTTTTATATTATAACATAAGAATTACTATCAAGGATCAAATACAAAATATACCATTCAAATAAGATTTTATTTTATATCTCAAATATTTAATATCTTCAGAAGCAAGCTGAATGCAATCAGTATGGTATATATATAAAGGAGTAATATAAATATATCTGCTTTATTAACTAATAGCTTAAAAAATTTATTATCCTTTCGTTTAACTAGTAATAAGAGTTATAATTTATCGAAGACAATGTATATGGGTTAAAAACGTAAACTACCCGCCAATTGAGTATTCTTATAAATATCTACGCTCTTATTAGAAAATCTAAAACATTCCAGTTCTAAACGGAAAAATTAACATGAATTATAATTTTTTAAAATTATTTTAGCATAAGAATACTTTTATACTAATATAAATGTGCATACTGTTCAAAGAGTTTGAAATCCCATTTATATAAATTTTAAAATTCAGAGTTTGTATGCAATGGTTTGATGCTAACATTATTTCTATATCGAGTAATTATGCAATTAAAATAAAAATGATCTTATTAAGTTCAGCTGTTTATGGACAGTTTTGATTTAATATGAATTTCCCAACATTTTGCACATTCATGTGCTATTTTTACTCTTGCCTGTGATCAAAAATAATGTTATTGAATTTAAATACATTTTATCTGTAATTAATGTAATGAAAAAAAACCATGGTTTTTATGTTTATGTTGATACTACCCATCTTGAATGCTTTGGGAAACAATTTTTATTTAAAATCTTATTTTTGATAAAATTGCCATATTTTTGAAATATTTATTTCAAAGAGTTGTATTTTATGTTTCAAAATAATTTTCACCAACTACATGCGCTCAAATATTATTTCTCTTTAATAATTTCGATTTTCCAAGTTATATACGCGTATAATCAAACATACATGCTTACGTCGATGCAGAAGATTTTTTCTATACGAAAGTAAATTTTAAAAATAAATATATATAAATAATGTATTAACTTCAATTTTTTATGAAAATTACTTCCGCTCTTGGCTTAAGCATGTCACATGGTAGAAATAATCCGTAAGTCTAGTGTTTATCATATGTACATGTATACTTACCGCTATTCTGGATTACAAAATAATAAATATTTTATTTGTACATACAAAAGTCACTCATATACATATAAAATCACATGTTCTCTATAAAAGTACATTATAAAATTTTTTATGATTTAGTTTGTTTTCTTGAATGAATGAGTCAATACAAGGATATATAAGGTTTAAAAAGAAAAAATTCAT
This sequence comes from Sphaeromyxa zaharoni, assembly GCA_001455285.1. Lineage (NCBI taxonomy): Eukaryota > Metazoa > Cnidaria > Myxozoa > Bivalvulida > Sphaeromyxidae > Sphaeromyxa > Sphaeromyxa zaharoni. The sequence goes on along the minus strand of LDMZ01026554.1, from coordinate 14,217 downwards.
AACGATAGAAAATTTATTTCTGTAAATAAAACATCCTATGGTATGAAAAATAGCAAATATACCTATAAAAGCTTTAAATATTTCTAAAAAGAAATTATTACTAGGAGTGATAATGAAGGCAATAAATATTTTGTTCCTAGTATTGGAGAAATTATCTACCATAGTCCCAACGGCTTGAGATTACTTTTATAGAATATCATAACTCATAATTTTTTTTAAAATAAGTTTCATATATAATGTGCTTTTTAAGATATACTGTCGATTTCACCTTTTTGTTTACAGCAATGATTACCTATCCTCCTCTCTTTATTCGATAATTTTCTCATCTTTAGGAGGTTTTTCAGCATTTACTCTAACCATTTAATACTATTCTACTAAAAAGATGCCTCTTATATACTCAAAATTCATTTACCATTGAAATTGAATAAGGAACCTTTTCAATATTTATAAAAACGATTTTAAGTTTTAAAATCCGACAAAACTATTTTTTTTACCTTCTTAATACAAAATTTTCCCTTATTAGTTCATTATTGCTTTAAAAGAAAATGATTTCATATCCAAAAAAGAAAAAACAAGGCACTTCCGACACTGAAATTTTTATAGCTTATTTATTAGTCCGAATACATTCCACTCCAAATATTATCCCTATAATTCCATGTATATGTGTATGTTTCCCTTTTGGAAAAGCAAAGATTAAAAAATTTATACATAAACACAGTATAAAGAAGACAGATTTTCAAAAAAGCAGTGCGTTAGTGTTTTTACCCTTCCACTTATTGAATAAGAAAAAACCTTTATAATATCTCTCATCAATAATACTGAAAGATTGTAATCATAATATAAAATTTTTCATATTTGCCATTTTTAAGATTTATGCCCTTTAACAATTTTTCGATTTTATTTTCTGTCATGAAATATTAAAAACAAAATAATTTATTATTTTCTTGATCTTCATAATATTTTTTGTTTGTATTGTTATATATCATCTTTAAAGAATCAACTAGATATATATTACCAGGTTGAAGTAATTTAAAATATTTTTTGGTCTATATAAATTCATTTCTGTACTTAAATAGTTTGGAAAATTCAGAACAGGCCGTCTACTTGAAGTGAAATAAAAATCTAGAGAAAATGTAACTTTTTAAATCAAGAAAATCCCATGATATTAAGTTATCTGATTATTTATTTTTTTTAAAATTATTTTGACTTTTTATAACGTAAGCTTCATTTAATATTAAATTCTCATTTTTCATGATCATATATTGGGTTGGTAGCTATGTTCTTGGCGTTTGTTTGAATCAAAACTTTTCAAATAATATATTCTCTACTCCTTTCCCAAACTTTTTCCTAAGGTTTAACAAGATTCTCAATAACTTCTCGGTAGAGATCATTTGATTTTGTTTTGAAAAATTTATCTAACCAAGTTCTGAATTTTACGTTAATGTGAAACGAAACCCCATTCATAGATTTTAAAATTGATCAACAAATGTAAGTCTGTTGATGCCAAATCAGGCGAGTATATCGGATAAGGCAGAACCTCACAGCCGTGTGTTTGAATAGGTTCTTTGGTCATTTTAGTGACATGAGTGCAAGCATTCTCATACATTAAAAGAACATTGTACTTTCGATTAATTATTTTTTCCTAAATAGCCATTTTGAGTCTTTCCATCTGTTAAACATAAAGTTCTGCATTGAATGTTTGATTTCTTCCCAGCATTTCTTAATGAATAATCCTCTTCCACTACACACACTACATCGTTTTACGCGGATGGAGATCTTTTTGAACATGTCGTGTCACCTTTTTATTTTGGCTAAGCCATTCCTTGCATTGCTCCATGTAAATACAGACACCATTTTTCATGGCCACTAGCCATTGAATGAAGAAATCGTTAAATGTGTTTAAAAGTTGAGAGGTAAATAGCAAGCAGCCTATCAAAAATTGTAGCTTATTGATTTTTACGGTTATTACTGAAAGCATGAAGAGTCTACACCCAGCATTTTTTTACTTTTACCATTTAGTGAAGATGCTTCTCCGTAACTTGAAAGAGCAGTTCATTTTCATGAAAAAGTTGGTTTATTTACCCTTCGTCAAGTTCAGTTGGGCGGCCCGAGCGAGGCTCATTTTTGAACTAAGGAAACCGGTATCGAGCAGTTTTTTTGTCATTACACTTTTCCTATACACAGCACGAATATCACTGAAGCTTTTGCATTCGTCAACTTGATTAAATTCAAAGAGATGGACGTGTCGAAACTGCACATTTTTTTCCACTTGCCATTCCACTTCAATTCTCTTTTTTTAGCTATGGAGGAAAAAACCTTTACCTGCTCCTTATGTTTTCGGAGGCAGTTCAGTTAGGCGGGACTTACCTCCAGCCCGCTTTCGCGTCAGGTAAGGCGCTAGCCCGAGCTACCCAGCGCTCCCGGCAAGCAGTGCAGGATTTCCACCTACTAAAACAACCCCCATTACCTACCCATATACTAGGGCTACGCTACCTGATCAGGTCTTCGTTCTCTAAGTAGTTTTTGGAAGTGCTTAAAACTTATTCCTATCTTTGATTATTGATTTTTTTTAATATATGCTTGTATAATAAATTATTTTACTAAACTAAATCAACAGCTGCCGCAGTTCTTACTAATAAATTAATATTTTTACATGAATATTATTCAGGTGAAATATTATACAGTTGTATAAAACTGATAATAATTCTGTAAAATAGAGGTGTGTTTGTGTCTGTTGGACTGATTTTATCATTAGAACTAATGAATTATTTTTCAAATAGTTTATGATTAATTATTAGTTTTTTACACCGGATGTGCGTGGTCTCTAATTCTTTTCAGTGTTCAGTCGATATTCACTCAAGTTCTACAGTTAACATATAACATGGGATAACACAGGATATAGGTAATCTAACGGAAAAAATATTCTTAAATCACTCTTGTCGCATACTCTAGCTTCTTAACTGTAAAAGTTAACTTCGTGATACCGTATTTTTACGTAGGTTGTGATGACACATTTTCGAAATATTACCCTGTGGTGCCTTATATTGTCAAAACCGGTCCGGAGCATGTTGACATACATGGATTTGGATATTCCGTAATCCTTGTTCCCGAATATCCAATGGGAGGGTCTTTCCAAACCTCGGTCCAACATCCCTATAAACGGCTACACAGAAGAAAAATATTAATATGCCTAAATGACACGTACAAAACTACTAGTAAAAAATAATAATATCCGCCGCTTCGCCGCACTTTTAACATGTTATTTGTTGGAGGTATTCCGACATTATGCAGTTCCCCGATCAGATTTTAAAAATATCGATAGCATCTAGGTGCTGCACGATAATCCCTTTTAAATCTTAATTTTATTAATGTAAGATATGGTTCCTAACATCTGAACCTTTACTTATTCAGACATTTGAATAATTTGGTTGTCAATACGTTTCTATTATATAAAAAAATCAAAATTCACAGAGATCCAGACTATTATATTGAATATGAAATATGATCTTTGCAAACACAAAACTGCTAAATTTAATTTTTGTGGACAGAAATCAACAGTTATGTTAATGTTAAGGTAAAAAAAGAACAAAATCTGTTGAATTAAAAAAACTCAATATTATTGAAAAATATTTATTGATCATTGTCCGTTTTATCCTTTACCTTAATTTTAGTTTTCCAGTTTTACTAAATTCATCTTGCATATCGTTTGAAATTTTTAATCAGATGTAGTATATATCATGATTATCGGCATTGTTCATACTTGGTTTTATATTAGTTAAAGCACGAGAATAGACGGCTATGCGAAACCTTTTTATGTTCTTCTTCTACCCTGGAAAACTTAGATTTGTCGCAGTCTATTTCAACGATTTTTCTAAATTATCATAGTCAAAATCTTTTCAAAATGCGAATGGCTATAAAATCAGCTATTAATTTTTTTAAGACATTCCTTCCTTTGCAAGTATTTAACAAGGTGGCTTGAAGATTTCCATTAAATTCATCTTTACCTCCAGATATACTATCAAGGCTATTGACTACACTATACTTTACGAAAAGTTTTAATTTTATATTTTTACAAGCTTTCGGCAGTATATATAATGCATTTTTGACTCAAAGGCTTCATTGAAATTTTCTTGGACTAGTATTCTTTTGGACCGATTTGAACATAAAATTACTCATTTAGTGAGACCTAAAGTTTAATTTCGCTTCCAACTCATTGTAATATTATCGCATTTACGAAGGAAAACGCGGGACGGCTATATCTATAGTTTAATTTAGTTTCAATAATTATTTTATTTTCATGTAAATAAAATTGTCTTAAAGTGTGTGTGTATGTTCCACCGGCCGGATCATTCTCAGCTTTTAATTACTTCATGTAGTACAGGCAGGCTCATAGTAAGGGTCTAAGAATATGTTAAAAATAATGGCTAGTTTAGAATAACGCGTATAAATATTTCCACAGTCTGAAAATAATTCACTCTAGAATTGATGAATTGTACTGTCGTAAACCGACGGAGAATGAAGGTATAAAAGCTGCCTCGTGGCAGCCGTAGAGGACCGCCTTTTAGTTCTCAAACTAGTTAAGTAGTATTCTACTATGAGCAAGTATTTGTTTAAGCCACCGGCTGGGGATAAATGCCATTTAAATTTCTATCTCGTCAACGCGAGGCAACCCTATGAGGTTGCTACAGTACAGTTATTGACAAGCTAATGAAATTAAATATTTTTTGTTTCCTTTATGTTTTTAAATATTTGCGTACTGGTGAAACAGAATTGGTATAGAAAGAATATTTAAAATTTTTTTTATTCATCCATGCATTTTTTAGACTTTCATAAATTATTGTAAAGTTAATATATGTTTCCGAGATATCATGAACGTGCAAACTTTCCAATCACTGAAAAATTTTAATTTACATTAATCTGACGTGTTTCTACACACAACTACCGCTAAAAAGTTCTTATAATGGCTGAAGTTCGTATCTTCTTTTTTCTTCAAGGTGCAACAAAGTGAAAGTTGGTAAGCATTTTTTTATTCTCGTCCCGTCTGCATCATATACCTGATCAGCAGTAGAGGATTTTTCAAAAGAATCAATCGGATGATAATTTGAATATAATCACACCTTTAGTCATAGAAATTTTTTTCTCTAGTAATATTTGTTATAATCCTCTTAATTATAGGCGGAGTTTCGATATTTGGACAGAGGCCGACGGATACGACAGGAATCGTGAACCTGAATTAAATTATTCATTACATAATTTATATCTGCGTTTACAAAAATATTTATTTGTCTTGTTCCCCAACGTTATTTCAGAATCAAACCAACTAGCACTAAATTTACAATTCAAGGTTAGTATTAAATATTTATTTGGTTGTTTAGCTTTGGTCATGATCGTAGACGCATGAATCACAATATCTTCAGTAGCCTCTGCAAGTTACAACTTATGAAAAAGCTTTTTGATTACTTTGTACCTGTTTAGAAGTTATACTTTCAATTCAGTCTATCACAAAATGTTTTTTCAAATGTTATATTTTTCCCTCTATATTCCTAGTTAATCATTGTTTTTTCCTTTTGAAGTATTTTAACCAAATTCTCAAATTATAAGATTTATAAAGTAAAATTGTTATACGAAATTCTAATAAAATATTAAATTTAAATTTCATGTAAATAAAAATAATAATAATAATTATACAATCGATAATAGGGAAGAAGAAGAATTTATATGTAATAAAATATAGAAATTTAAAATATATTAACCTTTATTCTAATAGTTTCAGAGCCCATATATTTTTGTTCACTGAATAATTTTTCAAGCTTTAGTGATACTCCGGTTTGAAGAGTTCACTTGTATCCAAAGTTGCAAATAAGAAATTGATATACCAATTTGCTAAAAACCTACTTATCTAATCATTTTATTTCATTACACGTTTTTACATTTTATACTTAAAACTAGAATGACTAATTTAAGGTTCCAGAAATAAAAATTTTCATTTAGCACAAAAGATCAAAAATAGTTCATATTTTCTAAGTCTAATATTATTTTGCGTTTTGATATTGTTCAGAATTTGAAGCTTTATCTGAAATAAAATATATTTAATTCTAGTTTTCGAATTTTCAAACTTTGTTAAGTTTTTTTTACTTTGATAGGTTATAAAAATGACATGAATAAAAACAAAAAAGCAATTTTTTTAATATATGAAGATTTTTTATGATGAAATTGAAATAAATTCGTTTCATATTATGTACTCTTAAAAATAATCTAATCATAAGTTTTATTTTTAAATTTTTTATATCATTTATGCAATGTTTCTAACATTCTTTATTTAGCTAATGTTGAGATAATTTAGAAATAAAAAATAAAATAATTTTAAAAAATTTTCCAAAATTAATATCGTTATCTGAATTTAGATTGACAGGACTCTTTTAAAAATATTAATTTCAGGAATTATTTTCAATTTAATATTTTTTCTAGCGTCAGACCATTTTCATATCAGTTAAACAATAAATTAATTTCCTAGATTTCACCTAAAGTAAGTAGTTATCATACCTCTGTTTGATTCTAGTAGTTATATCATGGCTTTATTTCATATTTATTTACAAAGTTAATTTATTGCCTTTAAATAATTAACTCTGAAGTGGAGGCTCATTTTTAATGATGATTTATGGATCCAACATCTATGCTATTACCGTAATCCACACTTAATAAGTCCATAAAATTCCAAAATCAATGGATAGGACATAGATCCTAAGTTTTTTATTGAAAATGTTTCATTATCTGATTATTAATGTAAATAATTTGGTATTTGTTTCTATAAATAAATGGTATATCACTTACATACTTGGCAGGCTTCTTACTGAAACATTTACTTACTGTTGTATTGGTTCTCGTAAAATTGACATTCTGACGGGCTGATTAAAAGAATTACATATTTATTTGTTGCCTGAAATAATTTTGATCTCTCTTTCAATTTAGGTCCTAAAAAATATGTTACCCACTTTAAGAATAAGCTGAAAATGTCAAGTACATAATGCAGAATTTATCCGAGTTTTAAATTAATTTGTATGCTATATTGATCCAAATACTTTGAAAAAGTTGAAGAGATATTAAGTTTTATTTTTTTTAAGTATTTCCAATAACCAAGGAAAAACATTACCCTTATATCTAAAGTAATTATTCTACAATTTTCTGAATGACGTATCCTTGGTTGAATATTATTAACTTAGATGTGTAATGTTATTTTTTATAGTGTTCAAATTTGCTCAGAAAATATTAGCGGTCGATCAGGTTTCACCTGTATTCATCTATTTTTCCCAAAATATTTTTCAATGATCTTAATATTTTATTATCTTGGGAATTTTTGCATTCAAAACTATAAATAATGGATTCGTTTGTAAAATCAATTAAAATAAAAGAATTAAAGTATTTTAATTGATTTTAAAGCTTTGAAATAAACATTAATAAGTTCTTAGTTCTTAATATAGTTATTTACATGAAGATTTTTATCTAGAACAAAAAAACCAGAAAAAATTACACTTGGGAATAAATAAAATACTTTAGGCGTTTTCTAGTTAAAAACATAAAAAAATACTTTGATTAAAAAGGTATAATAAATGCAATGTTTTTAATTTCTAATAATATTTAATATTAACAATGCTATTTGATATAAATAATCGAATATATTTAAAGTAAATTTTCAAAACTAATTAAATAAAAATTGGGCGTATTATATTATTTGTGAATTCAAATATTTTGAATAAAACGTTTTTCAAAATCCATTATTTCGACATTTACGCCTAAAATTTAATAAATTTTAGAATATATTTCTGCTTCTATTAATTGAAATTATCAAAATTAAGGCTATGTTAAGAGTATTGATTATGATTTGATTTTTATTTAATATACATGTTAGATTATTATATTAGCTTATTCGGTTTTATACAAAAGTCATGGAGAACGATGTCAAAAAAATATCCTTGTATGGATATCGGTTGATGGATTGATATATAACTATCTAAATAATCGCAACGCTCCTTTTCTCTTTAATTTATCAAGGAGTGGAATATATTCTGTGGATGGAATGATGCCGAATTTTCCCTCTGTTACTTTACCAAACCATTTTTCTCTGGTTACTGGATATTATCCAGAAAGTCATGGCATTATAAACAATGAGTTTACCTATGATGGAAAGAAATTTGGCTATGTGAGTACCAGTAGCTACTGGTATGACGAATATAACTCTACCGTACCAATTTGGATTGCAAACGAAATGGCAGGGGATGGAAGAAGGTCAGCAGTAATGAATTGGGTTGGAAGTGCTACTCGTTATCAAGGAATACGACCCTCATTTCTTCATTTTTCACCTATAAACAGATCTACCGTTTTTATGTTAGAACTTATGTATGAAAAAATTATGTCGTGTGAATATAATTTGGTGATGGGATATATTCCAATAATTGATGAAATCGGTCATAAATATGGAGTTAAATCAGGGGAGTATTCTGACATCATACAAACAGTTGATGCTGAATTTAAAACTTTTTATAAGAAGCTAAGCGAGAACAATATGTTAGAAAGGGTATTACAACAAATTTTTTAAATAAATATGAAAAGGTATCTTTTCTTATAACTTCTGACCATGGGATGAGAGATTATTCCTCACATAACTTGTTATACTTATCCGATCATACGAATGAAGATTATGATGTAGTTTATGATGGCGTTTACGCTCTTTTAAGTACTAATGGGGATAAGGAACGAGCTAAAAAAGTCATATTGGATCTAAACACATCAAAGAATAAGAAATGGATTGCATATTTAAAGGAAGATGTTCCAAAAGAGTATCACTACTCAAACAATAAAAGAATTCCTGATATAGTAGTCATTGTAAAAGATGGATGGTGTGTAGTTGGTAAAAAATCTGGAAAAGATACGGTATGTATAAGCTTATGATTCATTTCATTCTGTACAAATAAAGTGATAAATGTGTAATGGATCAAAATAAAGATGTATAAAAAATACTTTCCCCAAACATGAATGTTTGGATATAATATAAAAAAAGTATTAAAATATAATTAAAAAAATATTTTCTTCTAATTTTAGAAACAATATAAATTGTGATTACATATCTTTTTCGTCAATCAAATATAAAACTTTAAGATCAGGGTTGCCACATTTAATGAAGGTTAAAATAGACGAATGATCTCCCTGCTACTAGAAATAAAAGCTTAGTCTCTTTGATTTCTTGCTTTGTTTTTGAAATTTTTTATGATTATTTTTAAGATATAATAATTATTGATGATTATTGTTTTAGATATCTAAATTATTCCCCTTAATATTAAAGTAAAATAAGTAGGACCAGTTTCAATTCAATCTGTACAAGAAAGTATTGACAGATTTAAATATTCTTTTATAATTAAAATTATTTTAATATTCTGAAAAAAATTTTATTAAAAAATTCCATATGGATTGAACAATTTCATGACTTTTATCCTCAATGATATAACAGCAAGTTAAGGTAAAAATATTACATTTTGGTATACTGGCGTAAACAATTTTAAAGGATTTACAGAGTGCTACAACAGTATAGTAATTTCAATGTATCTGAATATATTTAAAAAAAAGTTTTTCCGAATCCTAAAATTATTTAAAGGAGAATTTAGTTATCTATTATAATTAATATTTTGCATGATGGACTGTTATATAAAGTAGATTTCGAAATATGAGAACATGTGTTTATGACTGATGTAGCATTTTGTACCATAGGAAAAATAAAAAAAATTATTATTTTAAAATAAAAAGAAAAATATAATGTTTAAATTAATCAGAAAAAGTTAAAAATGATAGCGGTTAGCATTAATATACAACCAGTTAACACTTTCAGACATTAAAAAGGAAATCATATTCACCATTTCGTAATAACATTTTTCATTTTAAAATTTGACAACTTCAAGCAAATGTAGATGATAATATTTTAAGAAATGCTTCTCATAATTATCGGGTTTGAAAATTTGAAAAATTAATATCTACAATAGGATTACAAATATTTAAAAATAGTTTTTTTTAATAAAAATGGAAGGAAATCCGTTGTTAGTCTAAAAATGACTAGAAAGAGAAAAGTATGCTATCAAAGGAAAAATTTATGGATGAAATAATTAGAAAAAATCCGTATTTAACTTTACATTAGATTAAAAATTTTAAACAACGGTTTAACAAAACTCTTATCCATCAATAAAAATGATATTTATGTTAACTTTTAGCTTAAAAATAGGCTAACACTTGATCTTTAATTTATCACCATTCGATTATTCAAAAATGCTATTGGAACACGTTTGTAAAACTTCACTTGAATTTAAATGCCACTGTTCAATAGATAAAGATATATATTTAGTGAAACATCGGTATTGTAAAGGAACTGTGTTGATTCTAAAAAATTTAAGTATTTCAATGTATTTTAACATATTTATTCCAATTTTGTTAAAGACTTTCTTATTTTAAAATCAAGAAAGATGCAATATTTTATTATAAAAATGTAACGAAAATTTTTATTTGTTGATTTTAGTTTTTGGAATTTTACAATTAACAATATCAGTTAAACAATTTTCTTAATGCTATTTATGTAAATATTGTTTAAATACCAAATTGGATATATTTTCATTTATTTATTATGATCTGTAATAAATAGATTCCTGCAACAAAATTTTACAAGGTTTCATTGTGTCCCGTAAATGATCTTTAGAGGTTCGATTTAGTGATAAAATGAATATTACTGTAACATTATATTCCACATGGTACATCTATATTAAAAACAGTTTTCCTGGTTTTGTAATAAATATGCAGTTCTGAAGAATACATATACCCTCTCAGCAATACCATATCGTGAATTTTTCAAAATCAACTGATAAATATTCATTTATTTTATTCAAGCTCAATCTTATTAAAATTTTTCATATATTTTTCTATGCATTTTTCCTTCAAAAACAACACACTGGATACATTCATGTGAATTATTTTCACATTATTGGTGAAAATAATCCCCTTTAAAATGAATACTGATTTTTACAAATATATGAGATAAATCAAAAAATTATTTTCGCTCGATCAAAAGCATACTAGCTTTTCCTTGATAGTTTTGATGGTTATAAATCATTTTATCATGTGTTAATTTATTTTTAATACTAAATCTTTTCTGTTAAAAATAATGATATTTATAATAATATTGAATAAAATAACTAGAATCTATAAAAAAAAGGAAACTGATTTCAGGTTGCTGGCATATTTAAATTACTTAAGGTACTAATTTATTCAAATAAAAAGAGCATGGATCTATGCTTACCTTATTATAATAGTCATGAATTTTACACATATTATGATGTTACCTAACAAGACGAACAATTACTAATGGATGAAATTCTTAGAGCCTTAATATAGGCAATTATTGAATATAATACGACAAAGTATATCGAAATGTAATATTTTTATACCAGTTTTTGTATATTTCTCATATAAAAAACTAATGTGTAAGTGAACAAACCAGAAAATCATATTAGGTTACGGTTAAGTGGTATTTTACGTGAATAAAATTTTTTAATTTCAAAATGAATTAACATGAACTATTTATTCTATAAAAAATTATGTACTAGGCTTAAATAACAAGAGTATAAATTATTTTAAGATTTTATCTCATTTTTATTTTTTAGAACTGTAGAATGTATAAAGGACAGCATGGTTATCCTTACCAATTATCAGGCCCAATGAAAGCAGTATTCATAGCATGGGGTCCGTTGTTTCCAACAAATATTCCTCAAAGAGGAATAAATGTTGTTGATGTATATGAATTAACATGTAAATTGCTGAATGTATCTCAATATTGCAACGAAAACAATGGAACATTATCTGTTTTTAACCTGGGTAATGAAGAAATATCTGTCCCTTGAAGTTATTCTAAGTGTTTCACACAAAATACTCATTGATATTTTAACATTCCCTAACTAATTTAGTTTTTAATCAATTAACTCTATTTCGTATTATGAAATAATAAATTATTCGTATGTAAGATAAATTGAATTTAAAAAAAATATTTTATGCAGGTGATAGTAAACAAGCCTTGATATACCATCATAATAGATATTTCGTTATCTTATAGCTGGGGAATATACATATATAGCTGAATATTAACAATATCATCCATGGATCCCAGCTAATAATTCGTATTAAGGCTGAGACGATGGACTTTTTCATAAAATTTTGGGAATATAAACATAAGAATATCATATTCTATATTTTTTTTCAAACCTGAATAAACACTCCTACATGAAACATTTCAAATTTTGAATAAATTTCCCGAAAATGTTTTCGGAAATTGTAGATTTCTTCTATCAATTTTGGTCAATGTTCTACTGGTATATTATAAAATTTTCAAATATATAACTCCGAGTAATATTCATAATTGAACGAATATATAAAGGTAGTTTTGACATTTATCATAAAAATGTTCTTTAGTCATTAAGTTACCCTCTGGGGTATTTGAAATTGAGGGAGTGACAATTGAACAAGGACTTAGACCCCATATTCGCTTGCCAGGAGCCCTCTGCATCCCCTGTGTATTTTATGGGATGCAGTTCAGCTGGTGGGCTACTCGGATCCATAGTTATGCGAATAAAAAAAGTAAATGTAATAAAACGTGACCAGATAATCCATTAATCTAATCCGCTGTGCAGTTTAATCATTTTTTTAATCTCCTCGTGGCGCATATGTACCACAGTTATTTTTTCATAATATTTTAGAACGCGCTTTTAAACCCCTGAAGAAACATTTTCCCAAGTTTTTGTAAAATTCCTAAAAGGATAATTATTATAAAAACAATAAGCGCTTCTGAAATTTAGATCATAAAAAATATTGTTATACTCTGTTGATATATTAATAACGTTATTAGTAAAATTAAAGTTAAAAAAATAAATCTACTAGTGAATAATTACTATTGATTATTATCCCTACACTCTGGATCTATAGAATTAGCGAATATCATATTTAAGCGAGATATATTTCCAAAAAAATCCCATATATAAATAAAATGATGTGTTAAAAAAATCATGGACATATGCATTACAACATGAACATAAAATATTTTTGACTATAAAAATGTACACGACTGCAATGAATCAATCGTATAAAAAATCTGAATTATAAATGTTGACAGCTTTAGATGAATGACAGTAACGATATATTCGTGTAAAAAGCAACGTTTCAATTTATTCCTTATGCATATGTGCTGTAAAATTTAATAATCAGAATATTACTTTATTAGATAGCTTCGGTATTGAAAAATCTGGCAGCCCGTCTACACGAGTATACAGCAAGTTTTATATCTAAATTTTAAAATTTATTTTGACAAACCGGGCTCAAAGTATTCAGGTGAACCTACAAATTGCCTAATCTCTTCATTTTTGGATACTATATGTCATTGCATGATCATATATAGTGTTACAATTTAAATAATTATCACTTAGTTATTCTTTGATATTTTTAAATTCTTAAGCAGATTGCAAAATTGTGATTATGAAATATATAGAGTTTTTTTATTTTAATAAGTCTAAATATGAATCTAAGATATTAGTATTTGTTTTTATTGCAAATTTTCATACACCAGAATTACTTTCTTCATAATTATTATTGAAACATCTGGATGATCTAACGTTTCCTGAGCTGCATGCTCTCAAAAACTTTAACTATTTTCCAGTCATAAGTTTTTTTTGCTTTCCATGAGTTCAAGTCTATATAGGATTCCAAAGGAGTACGAGGAATGAAGTTATAAATCAATATTTTAAAAATTTTTTCCTGGTTAAATTTTGTCAGGTGAGGTTCTACAATTCGATTTCAAAAATGATTTCATGTTTCTTGCCTTGCAAAAATGAATCAGGACAGGAATAAGAACATTTTATTTCAATATTAAAATTTAAGCATACCAAAATTAACGGCTGAAAATTATTATATAAATTATAGCTGATTGAAAGAGGAGAGAAAAAAACCTAAACATAATACCAAAATTATAATAGAAATATTTATCTTATTAGAAACTATACGGTACATTTATATTCATTTTGCTAACATAATTGCATCTGATTGAGAAATATATTGAACTTAGAAGGTGAATCTTTAATATTGCTATAAAAATTTTTTACTTTTAAAAACGATGCAGAAGGTGTTATGTATAAAATTTAAGAA
>LDMZ01026553.1:0-16561 GCA_001455285.1 Sphaeromyxa zaharoni | reverse complement strand
ATATATATATATATATACACATAAATGATTTTATGAAAACGTTATATAGAATATCTTTAATTTTATCAGATGAATTCGTATTTTGTGACACTAATGCAGCAATAGGTTTATCATAAACTGAATGTTACTTCCTGTATATACTCTTAAAGTTTATTATTACTTGGATGGAGATACCGTTAAAAGCACGAAGTAGGCTACGTATATATATTTTCATTAACCAAACAATAATCTGCTCTTTGTGAAATTGGTTAATCATAGCGAGCATAATCATTTATTTTTAGCAAGAATAAACAAATAGGGTATTTCTTCTTGATTGAAGTCCCTCTTACCCTCTTAAAAAAACCCTGTTTGAACATTACCCGGAGTGCTATAAATCCAACTTATTTGTTATTTTAAAATAAAAAAAATTAGATGAATTTGAAATAAATTAATTAAAGATTATTTGTCAATAACCAGGCTTCATTAATCAAGAAATATTTAATCGACATAAATTTTGTAGAATCAAATCTTATATATCAAGAAAGCACAAAACGATCAATTAATGCAAATGATATTTTTATTTATATAGATAAATTTGTTATTTTAATAGTATGGTATATGTAATTAATACAAGTAAGCAGTAACAGGTTAGTTAAAAATAGATTAAACTTTACCTGAGATTTTTATAAAATTAAATAATAATACATTAACGTAAAGAACAGTCATGATTAAAAATGAAACATATTTGAATTAAAACCACCTTAATTATAAGAATTAATTATTTTTTTTATTTCTATTAAGGTTTATTAACATTTGATATACTAAATATTTGAAAAGTAACGTTTAAATTTTTATACGGAATAGTAAAATAGAAGCTTTGTTTGAATCTTCCTCAAATGAACAATAAAAATTTTGTAAAAGACAATATTTTATCAAAATGTTAATGCAAAAATTTATAAACAGATTGTTATTAATATTATATCCAGCGGTGTAATTAAAATCGTCTACCGTAAAACACAAGTTCGAATAGAATACTATTTGTCTTTAACCTTAAACAATCCATCACATCGTAAAATTTTGGTAAGGTCAGATTGATATTTTTATATTATAACATAAGAATTACTATCAAGGATCAAATACAAAATATACCATTCAAATAAGATTTTATTTTATATCTCAAATATTTAATATCTTCAGAAGCAAGCTGAATGCAATCAGTATGGTATATATATAAAGGAGTAATATAAATATATCTGCTTTATTAACTAATAGCTTAAAAAATTTATTATCCTTTCGTTTAACTAGTAATAAGAGTTATAATTTATCGAAGACAATGTATATGGGTTAAAAACGTAAACTACCCGCCAATTGAGTATTCTTATAAATATCTACGCTCTTATTAGAAAATCTAAAACATTCCAGTTCTAAACGGAAAAATTAACATGAATTATAATTTTTTAAAATTATTTTAGCATAAGAATACTTTTATACTAATATAAATGTGCATACTGTTCAAAGAGTTTGAAATCCCATTTATATAAATTTTAAAATTCAGAGTTTGTATGCAATGGTTTGATGCTAACATTATTTCTATATCGAGTAATTATGCAATTAAAATAAAAATGATCTTATTAAGTTCAGCTGTTTATGGACAGTTTTGATTTAATATGAATTTCCCAACATTTTGCACATTCATGTGCTATTTTTACTCTTGCCTGTGATCAAAAATAATGTTATTGAATTTAAATACATTTTATCTGTAATTAATGTAATGAAAAAAAACCATGGTTTTTATGTTTATGTTGATACTACCCATCTTGAATGCTTTGGGAAACAATTTTTATTTAAAATCTTATTTTTGATAAAATTGCCATATTTTTGAAATATTTATTTCAAAGAG
The DNA here is from genome assembly GCA_001455285.1 of Sphaeromyxa zaharoni. Classification (NCBI taxonomy): domain Eukaryota; kingdom Metazoa; phylum Cnidaria; class Myxozoa; order Bivalvulida; family Sphaeromyxidae; genus Sphaeromyxa; species Sphaeromyxa zaharoni. Next base: position 14,682 of record LDMZ01026553.1, on the reverse strand, counting down.
TTGTATTTTATGTTTCAAAATAATTTTCACCAACTACATGCGCTCAAATATTATTTCTCTTTAATAATTTCGATTTTCCAAGTTATATACGCGTATAATCAAACATACATGCTTACGTCGATGCAGAAGATTTTTTCTATACGAAAGTAAATTTTAAAAATAAATATATATAAATAATGTATTAACTTCAATTTTTTATGAAAATTACTTCCGCTCTTGGCTTAAGCATGTCACATGGTAGAAATAATCCGTAAGTCTAGTGTTTATCATATGTACATGTATACTTACCGCTATTCTGGATTACAAAATAATAAATATTTTATTTGTACATACAAAAGTCACTCATATACATATAAAATCACATGTTCTCTATAAAAGTACATTATAAAATTTTTTATGATTTAGTTTGTTTTCTTGAATGAATGAGTCAATACAAGGATATATAAGGTTTAAAAAGAAAAAATTCATAACGATAGAAAATTTATTTCTGTAAATAAAACATCCTATGGTATGAAAAATAGCAAATATACCTATAAAAGCTTTAAATATTTCTAAAAAGAAATTATTACTAGGAGTGATAATGAAGGCAATAAATATTTTGTTCCTAGTATTGGAGAAATTATCTACCATAGTCCCAACGGCTTGAGATTACTTTTATAGAATATCATAACTCATAATTTTTTTTAAAATAAGTTTCATATATAATGTGCTTTTTAAGATATACTGTCGATTTCACCTTTTTGTTTACAGCAATGATTACCTATCCTCCTCTCTTTATTCGATAATTTTCTCATCTTTAGGAGGTTTTTCAGCATTTACTCTAACCATTTAATACTATTCTACTAAAAAGATGCCTCTTATATACTCAAAATTCATTTACCATTGAAATTGAATAAGGAACCTTTTCAATATTTATAAAAACGATTTTAAGTTTTAAAATCCGACAAAACTATTTTTTTTACCTTCTTAATACAAAATTTTCCCTTATTAGTTCATTATTGCTTTAAAAGAAAATGATTTCATATCCAAAAAAGAAAAAACAAGGCACTTCCGACACTGAAATTTTTATAGCTTATTTATTAGTCCGAATACATTCCACTCCAAATATTATCCCTATAATTCCATGTATATGTGTATGTTTCCCTTTTGGAAAAGCAAAGATTAAAAAATTTATACATAAACACAGTATAAAGAAGACAGATTTTCAAAAAAGCAGTGCGTTAGTGTTTTTACCCTTCCACTTATTGAATAAGAAAAAACCTTTATAATATCTCTCATCAATAATACTGAAAGATTGTAATCATAATATAAAATTTTTCATATTTGCCATTTTTAAGATTTATGCCCTTTAACAATTTTTCGATTTTATTTTCTGTCATGAAATATTAAAAACAAAATAATTTATTATTTTCTTGATCTTCATAATATTTTTTGTTTGTATTGTTATATATCATCTTTAAAGAATCAACTAGATATATATTACCAGGTTGAAGTAATTTAAAATATTTTTTGGTCTATATAAATTCATTTCTGTACTTAAATAGTTTGGAAAATTCAGAACAGGCCGTCTACTTGAAGTGAAATAAAAATCTAGAGAAAATGTAACTTTTTAAATCAAGAAAATCCCATGATATTAAGTTATCTGATTATTTATTTTTTTTAAAATTATTTTGACTTTTTATAACGTAAGCTTCATTTAATATTAAATTCTCATTTTTCATGATCATATATTGGGTTGGTAGCTATGTTCTTGGCGTTTGTTTGAATCAAAACTTTTCAAATAATATATTCTCTACTCCTTTCCCAAACTTTTTCCTAAGGTTTAACAAGATTCTCAATAACTTCTCGGTAGAGATCATTTGATTTTGTTTTGAAAAATTTATCTAACCAAGTTCTGAATTTTACGTTAATGTGAAACGAAACCCCATTCATAGATTTTAAAATTGATCAACAAATGTAAGTCTGTTGATGCCAAATCAGGCGAGTATATCGGATAAGGCAGAACCTCACAGCCGTGTGTTTGAATAGGTTCTTTGGTCATTTTAGTGACATGAGTGCAAGCATTCTCATACATTAAAAGAACATTGTACTTTCGATTAATTATTTTTTCCTAAATAGCCATTTTGAGTCTTTCCATCTGTTAAACATAAAGTTCTGCATTGAATGTTTGATTTCTTCCCAGCATTTCTTAATGAATAATCCTCTTCCACTACACACACTACATCGTTTTACGCGGATGGAGATCTTTTTGAACATGTCGTGTCACCTTTTTATTTTGGCTAAGCCATTCCTTGCATTGCTCCATGTAAATACAGACACCATTTTTCATGGCCACTAGCCATTGAATGAAGAAATCGTTAAATGTGTTTAAAAGTTGAGAGGTAAATAGCAAGCAGCCTATCAAAAATTGTAGCTTATTGATTTTTACGGTTATTACTGAAAGCATGAAGAGTCTACACCCAGCATTTTTTTACTTTTACCATTTAGTGAAGATGCTTCTCCGTAACTTGAAAGAGCAGTTCATTTTCATGAAAAAGTTGGTTTATTTACCCTTCGTCAAGTTCAGTTGGGCGGCCCGAGCGAGGCTCATTTTTGAACTAAGGAAACCGGTATCGAGCAGTTTTTTTGTCATTACACTTTTCCTATACACAGCACGAATATCACTGAAGCTTTTGCATTCGTCAACTTGATTAAATTCAAAGAGATGGACGTGTCGAAACTGCACATTTTTTTCCACTTGCCATTCCACTTCAATTCTCTTTTTTTAGCTATGGAGGAAAAAACCTTTACCTGCTCCTTATGTTTTCGGAGGCAGTTCAGTTAGGCGGGACTTACCTCCAGCCCGCTTTCGCGTCAGGTAAGGCGCTAGCCCGAGCTACCCAGCGCTCCCGGCAAGCAGTGCAGGATTTCCACCTACTAAAACAACCCCCATTACCTACCCATATACTAGGGCTACGCTACCTGATCAGGTCTTCGTTCTCTAAGTAGTTTTTGGAAGTGCTTAAAACTTATTCCTATCTTTGATTATTGATTTTTTTTAATATATGCTTGTATAATAAATTATTTTACTAAACTAAATCAACAGCTGCCGCAGTTCTTACTAATAAATTAATATTTTTACATGAATATTATTCAGGTGAAATATTATACAGTTGTATAAAACTGATAATAATTCTGTAAAATAGAGGTGTGTTTGTGTCTGTTGGACTGATTTTATCATTAGAACTAATGAATTATTTTTCAAATAGTTTATGATTAATTATTAGTTTTTTACACCGGATGTGCGTGGTCTCTAATTCTTTTCAGTGTTCAGTCGATATTCACTCAAGTTCTACAGTTAACATATAACATGGGATAACACAGGATATAGGTAATCTAACGGAAAAAATATTCTTAAATCACTCTTGTCGCATACTCTAGCTTCTTAACTGTAAAAGTTAACTTCGTGATACCGTATTTTTACGTAGGTTGTGATGACACATTTTCGAAATATTACCCTGTGGTGCCTTATATTGTCAAAACCGGTCCGGAGCATGTTGACATACATGGATTTGGATATTCCGTAATCCTTGTTCCCGAATATCCAATGGGAGGGTCTTTCCAAACCTCGGTCCAACATCCCTATAAACGGCTACACAGAAGAAAAATATTAATATGCCTAAATGACACGTACAAAACTACTAGTAAAAAATAATAATATCCGCCGCTTCGCCGCACTTTTAACATGTTATTTGTTGGAGGTATTCCGACATTATGCAGTTCCCCGATCAGATTTTAAAAATATCGATAGCATCTAGGTGCTGCACGATAATCCCTTTTAAATCTTAATTTTATTAATGTAAGATATGGTTCCTAACATCTGAACCTTTACTTATTCAGACATTTGAATAATTTGGTTGTCAATACGTTTCTATTATATAAAAAAATCAAAATTCACAGAGATCCAGACTATTATATTGAATATGAAATATGATCTTTGCAAACACAAAACTGCTAAATTTAATTTTTGTGGACAGAAATCAACAGTTATGTTAATGTTAAGGTAAAAAAAGAACAAAATCTGTTGAATTAAAAAAACTCAATATTATTGAAAAATATTTATTGATCATTGTCCGTTTTATCCTTTACCTTAATTTTAGTTTTCCAGTTTTACTAAATTCATCTTGCATATCGTTTGAAATTTTTAATCAGATGTAGTATATATCATGATTATCGGCATTGTTCATACTTGGTTTTATATTAGTTAAAGCACGAGAATAGACGGCTATGCGAAACCTTTTTATGTTCTTCTTCTACCCTGGAAAACTTAGATTTGTCGCAGTCTATTTCAACGATTTTTCTAAATTATCATAGTCAAAATCTTTTCAAAATGCGAATGGCTATAAAATCAGCTATTAATTTTTTTAAGACATTCCTTCCTTTGCAAGTATTTAACAAGGTGGCTTGAAGATTTCCATTAAATTCATCTTTACCTCCAGATATACTATCAAGGCTATTGACTACACTATACTTTACGAAAAGTTTTAATTTTATATTTTTACAAGCTTTCGGCAGTATATATAATGCATTTTTGACTCAAAGGCTTCATTGAAATTTTCTTGGACTAGTATTCTTTTGGACCGATTTGAACATAAAATTACTCATTTAGTGAGACCTAAAGTTTAATTTCGCTTCCAACTCATTGTAATATTATCGCATTTACGAAGGAAAACGCGGGACGGCTATATCTATAGTTTAATTTAGTTTCAATAATTATTTTATTTTCATGTAAATAAAATTGTCTTAAAGTGTGTGTGTATGTTCCACCGGCCGGATCATTCTCAGCTTTTAATTACTTCATGTAGTACAGGCAGGCTCATAGTAAGGGTCTAAGAATATGTTAAAAATAATGGCTAGTTTAGAATAACGCGTATAAATATTTCCACAGTCTGAAAATAATTCACTCTAGAATTGATGAATTGTACTGTCGTAAACCGACGGAGAATGAAGGTATAAAAGCTGCCTCGTGGCAGCCGTAGAGGACCGCCTTTTAGTTCTCAAACTAGTTAAGTAGTATTCTACTATGAGCAAGTATTTGTTTAAGCCACCGGCTGGGGATAAATGCCATTTAAATTTCTATCTCGTCAACGCGAGGCAACCCTATGAGGTTGCTACAGTACAGTTATTGACAAGCTAATGAAATTAAATATTTTTTGTTTCCTTTATGTTTTTAAATATTTGCGTACTGGTGAAACAGAATTGGTATAGAAAGAATATTTAAAATTTTTTTTATTCATCCATGCATTTTTTAGACTTTCATAAATTATTGTAAAGTTAATATATGTTTCCGAGATATCATGAACGTGCAAACTTTCCAATCACTGAAAAATTTTAATTTACATTAATCTGACGTGTTTCTACACACAACTACCGCTAAAAAGTTCTTATAATGGCTGAAGTTCGTATCTTCTTTTTTCTTCAAGGTGCAACAAAGTGAAAGTTGGTAAGCATTTTTTTATTCTCGTCCCGTCTGCATCATATACCTGATCAGCAGTAGAGGATTTTTCAAAAGAATCAATCGGATGATAATTTGAATATAATCACACCTTTAGTCATAGAAATTTTTTTCTCTAGTAATATTTGTTATAATCCTCTTAATTATAGGCGGAGTTTCGATATTTGGACAGAGGCCGACGGATACGACAGGAATCGTGAACCTGAATTAAATTATTCATTACATAATTTATATCTGCGTTTACAAAAATATTTATTTGTCTTGTTCCCCAACGTTATTTCAGAATCAAACCAACTAGCACTAAATTTACAATTCAAGGTTAGTATTAAATATTTATTTGGTTGTTTAGCTTTGGTCATGATCGTAGACGCATGAATCACAATATCTTCAGTAGCCTCTGCAAGTTACAACTTATGAAAAAGCTTTTTGATTACTTTGTACCTGTTTAGAAGTTATACTTTCAATTCAGTCTATCACAAAATGTTTTTTCAAATGTTATATTTTTCCCTCTATATTCCTAGTTAATCATTGTTTTTTCCTTTTGAAGTATTTTAACCAAATTCTCAAATTATAAGATTTATAAAGTAAAATTGTTATACGAAATTCTAATAAAATATTAAATTTAAATTTCATGTAAATAAAAATAATAATAATAATTATACAATCGATAATAGGGAAGAAGAAGAATTTATATGTAATAAAATATAGAAATTTAAAATATATTAACCTTTATTCTAATAGTTTCAGAGCCCATATATTTTTGTTCACTGAATAATTTTTCAAGCTTTAGTGATACTCCGGTTTGAAGAGTTCACTTGTATCCAAAGTTGCAAATAAGAAATTGATATACCAATTTGCTAAAAACCTACTTATCTAATCATTTTATTTCATTACACGTTTTTACATTTTATACTTAAAACTAGAATGACTAATTTAAGGTTCCAGAAATAAAAATTTTCATTTAGCACAAAAGATCAAAAATAGTTCATATTTTCTAAGTCTAATATTATTTTGCGTTTTGATATTGTTCAGAATTTGAAGCTTTATCTGAAATAAAATATATTTAATTCTAGTTTTCGAATTTTCAAACTTTGTTAAGTTTTTTTTACTTTGATAGGTTATAAAAATGACATGAATAAAAACAAAAAAGCAATTTTTTTAATATATGAAGATTTTTTATGATGAAATTGAAATAAATTCGTTTCATATTATGTACTCTTAAAAATAATCTAATCATAAGTTTTATTTTTAAATTTTTTATATCATTTATGCAATGTTTCTAACATTCTTTATTTAGCTAATGTTGAGATAATTTAGAAATAAAAAATAAAATAATTTTAAAAAATTTTCCAAAATTAATATCGTTATCTGAATTTAGATTGACAGGACTCTTTTAAAAATATTAATTTCAGGAATTATTTTCAATTTAATATTTTTTCTAGCGTCAGACCATTTTCATATCAGTTAAACAATAAATTAATTTCCTAGATTTCACCTAAAGTAAGTAGTTATCATACCTCTGTTTGATTCTAGTAGTTATATCATGGCTTTATTTCATATTTATTTACAAAGTTAATTTATTGCCTTTAAATAATTAACTCTGAAGTGGAGGCTCATTTTTAATGATGATTTATGGATCCAACATCTATGCTATTACCGTAATCCACACTTAATAAGTCCATAAAATTCCAAAATCAATGGATAGGACATAGATCCTAAGTTTTTTATTGAAAATGTTTCATTATCTGATTATTAATGTAAATAATTTGGTATTTGTTTCTATAAATAAATGGTATATCACTTACATACTTGGCAGGCTTCTTACTGAAACATTTACTTACTGTTGTATTGGTTCTCGTAAAATTGACATTCTGACGGGCTGATTAAAAGAATTACATATTTATTTGTTGCCTGAAATAATTTTGATCTCTCTTTCAATTTAGGTCCTAAAAAATATGTTACCCACTTTAAGAATAAGCTGAAAATGTCAAGTACATAATGCAGAATTTATCCGAGTTTTAAATTAATTTGTATGCTATATTGATCCAAATACTTTGAAAAAGTTGAAGAGATATTAAGTTTTATTTTTTTTAAGTATTTCCAATAACCAAGGAAAAACATTACCCTTATATCTAAAGTAATTATTCTACAATTTTCTGAATGACGTATCCTTGGTTGAATATTATTAACTTAGATGTGTAATGTTATTTTTTATAGTGTTCAAATTTGCTCAGAAAATATTAGCGGTCGATCAGGTTTCACCTGTATTCATCTATTTTTCCCAAAATATTTTTCAATGATCTTAATATTTTATTATCTTGGGAATTTTTGCATTCAAAACTATAAATAATGGATTCGTTTGTAAAATCAATTAAAATAAAAGAATTAAAGTATTTTAATTGATTTTAAAGCTTTGAAATAAACATTAATAAGTTCTTAGTTCTTAATATAGTTATTTACATGAAGATTTTTATCTAGAACAAAAAAACCAGAAAAAATTACACTTGGGAATAAATAAAATACTTTAGGCGTTTTCTAGTTAAAAACATAAAAAAATACTTTGATTAAAAAGGTATAATAAATGCAATGTTTTTAATTTCTAATAATATTTAATATTAACAATGCTATTTGATATAAATAATCGAATATATTTAAAGTAAATTTTCAAAACTAATTAAATAAAAATTGGGCGTATTATATTATTTGTGAATTCAAATATTTTGAATAAAACGTTTTTCAAAATCCATTATTTCGACATTTACGCCTAAAATTTAATAAATTTTAGAATATATTTCTGCTTCTATTAATTGAAATTATCAAAATTAAGGCTATGTTAAGAGTATTGATTATGATTTGATTTTTATTTAATATACATGTTAGATTATTATATTAGCTTATTCGGTTTTATACAAAAGTCATGGAGAACGATGTCAAAAAAATATCCTTGTATGGATATCGGTTGATGGATTGATATATAACTATCTAAATAATCGCAACGCTCCTTTTCTCTTTAATTTATCAAGGAGTGGAATATATTCTGTGGATGGAATGATGCCGAATTTTCCCTCTGTTACTTTACCAAACCATTTTTCTCTGGTTACTGGATATTATCCAGAAAGTCATGGCATTATAAACAATGAGTTTACCTATGATGGAAAGAAATTTGGCTATGTGAGTACCAGTAGCTACTGGTATGACGAATATAACTCTACCGTACCAATTTGGATTGCAAACGAAATGGCAGGGGATGGAAGAAGGTCAGCAGTAATGAATTGGGTTGGAAGTGCTACTCGTTATCAAGGAATACGACCCTCATTTCTTCATTTTTCACCTATAAACAGATCTACCGTTTTTATGTTAGAACTTATGTATGAAAAAATTATGTCGTGTGAATATAATTTGGTGATGGGATATATTCCAATAATTGATGAAATCGGTCATAAATATGGAGTTAAATCAGGGGAGTATTCTGACATCATACAAACAGTTGATGCTGAATTTAAAACTTTTTATAAGAAGCTAAGCGAGAACAATATGTTAGAAAGGGTATTACAACAAATTTTTTAAATAAATATGAAAAGGTATCTTTTCTTATAACTTCTGACCATGGGATGAGAGATTATTCCTCACATAACTTGTTATACTTATCCGATCATACGAATGAAGATTATGATGTAGTTTATGATGGCGTTTACGCTCTTTTAAGTACTAATGGGGATAAGGAACGAGCTAAAAAAGTCATATTGGATCTAAACACATCAAAGAATAAGAAATGGATTGCATATTTAAAGGAAGATGTTCCAAAAGAGTATCACTACTCAAACAATAAAAGAATTCCTGATATAGTAGTCATTGTAAAAGATGGATGGTGTGTAGTTGGTAAAAAATCTGGAAAAGATACGGTATGTATAAGCTTATGATTCATTTCATTCTGTACAAATAAAGTGATAAATGTGTAATGGATCAAAATAAAGATGTATAAAAAATACTTTCCCCAAACATGAATGTTTGGATATAATATAAAAAAAGTATTAAAATATAATTAAAAAAATATTTTCTTCTAATTTTAGAAACAATATAAATTGTGATTACATATCTTTTTCGTCAATCAAATATAAAACTTTAAGATCAGGGTTGCCACATTTAATGAAGGTTAAAATAGACGAATGATCTCCCTGCTACTAGAAATAAAAGCTTAGTCTCTTTGATTTCTTGCTTTGTTTTTGAAATTTTTTATGATTATTTTTAAGATATAATAATTGATGATTTTTGTTTTAGATATCTAAATTATTCCCCTTAATATTAAAGTAAAATAAGTAGGACAAGTTTCAATTAAATCTGTACAAGAAAGTATTAACAGATTTAAATATTCTTAAATAAGTAAAATTATTTTAATATTTTGGAAAAAAATTTATTAAAAAATTCCATATCGATGAACCAATTCCATTTTTTTTATCCTTAATTACATAACAGCAAGTTAAGGTAAAAATATTACATTTTGGTATACTGGCGTAAACAATTTTAAAGGATTTACAGAGTGCTACAACAGTATAGTAATTTCAATGTATCTGAATATATTTAAAAAAAAGTTTTTCCGAATCCTAAAATTATTTAAAGGAGAATTTAGTTATCTATTATAATTAATATTTTGCATGATGGACTGTTATATAAAGTAGATTTCGAAATATGAGAACATGTGTTTATGACTGATGTAGCATTTTGTACCATAGGAAAAATAAAAAAAATTATTATTTTAAAATAAAAAGAAAAATATAATGTTTAAATTAATCAGAAAAAGTTAAAAATGATAGCGGTTAGCATTAATATACAACCAGTTAACACTTTCAGACATTAAAAAGGAAATCATATTCACCATTTCGTAATAACATTTTTCATTTTAAAATTTGACAACTTCAAGCAAATGTAGATGATAATATTTTAAGAAATGCTTCTCATAATTATCGGGTTTGAAAATTTGAAAAATTAATATCTACAATAGGATTACAAATATTTAAAAATAGTTTTTTTTAATAAAAATGGAAGGAAATCCGTTGTTAGTCTAAAAATGACTAGAAAGAGAAAAGTATGCTATCAAAGGAAAAATTTATGGATGAAATAATTAGAAAAAATCCGTATTTAACTTTACATTAGATTAAAAATTTTAAACAACGGTTTAACAAAACTCTTATCCATCAATAAAAATGATATTTATGTTAACTTTTAGCTTAAAAATAGGCTAACACTTGATCTTTAATTTATCACCATTCGATTATTCAAAAATGCTATTGGAACACGTTTGTAAAACTTCACTTGAATTTAAATGCCACTGTTCAATAGATAAAGATATATATTTAGTGAAACATCGGTATTGTAAAGGAACTGTGTTGATTCTAAAAAATTTAAGTATTTCAATGTATTTTAACATATTTATTCCAATTTTGTTAAAGACTTTCTTATTTTAAAATCAAGAAAGATGCAATATTTTATTATAAAAATGTAACGAAAATTTTTATTTGTTGATTTTAGTTTTTGGAATTTTACAATTAACAATATCAGTTAAACAATTTTCTTAATGCTATTTATGTAAATATTGTTTAAATACCAAATTGGATATATTTTCATTTATTTATTATGATCTGTAATAAATAGATTCCTGCAACAAAATTTTACAAGGTTTCATTGTGTCCCGTAAATGATCTTTAGAGGTTCGATTTAGTGATAAAATGAATATTACTGTAACATTATATTCCACATGGTACATCTATATTAAAAACAGTTTTCCTGGTTTTGTAATAAATATGCAGTTCTGAAGAATACATATACCCTCTCAGCAATACCATATCGTGAATTTTTCAAAATCAACTGATAAATATTCATTTATTTTATTCAAGCTCAATCTTATTAAAATTTTTCATATATTTTTCTATGCATTTTTCCTTCAAAAACAACACACTGGATACATTCATGTGAATTATTTTCACATTATTGGTGAAAATAATCCCCTTTAAAATGAATACTGATTTTTACAAATATATGAGATAAATCAAAAAATTATTTTCGCTCGATCAAAAGCATACTAGCTTTTCCTTGATAGTTTTGATGGTTATAAATCATTTTATCATGTGTTAATTTATTTTTAATACTAAATCTTTTCTGTTAAAAATAATGATATTTATAATAATATTGAATAAAATAACTAGAATCTATAAAAAAAAGGAAACTGATTTCAGGTTGCTGGCATATTTAAATTACTTAAGGTACTAATTTATTCAAATAAAAAGAGCATGGATCTATGCTTACCTTATTATAATAGTCATGAATTTTACACATATTATGATGTTACCTAACAAGACGAACAATTACTAATGGATGAAATTCTTAGAGCCTTAATATAGGCAATTATTGAATATAATACGACAAAGTATATCGAAATGTAATATTTTTATACCAGTTTTTGTATATTTCTCATATAAAAAACTAATGTGTAAGTGAACAAACCAGAAAATCATATTAGGTTACGGTTAAGTGGTATTTTACGTGAATAAAATTTTTTAATTTCAAAATGAATTAACATGAACTATTTATTCTATAAAAAATTATGTACTAGGCTTAAATAACAAGAGTATAAATTATTTTAAGATTTTATCTCATTTTTATTTTTTAGAACTGTAGAATGTATAAAGGACAGCATGGTTATCCTTACCAATTATCAGGCCCAATGAAAGCAGTATTCATAGCATGGGGTCCGTTGTTTCCAACAAATATTCCTCAAAGAGGAATAAATGTTGTTGATGTATATGAATTAACATGTAAATTGCTGAATGTATCTCAATATTGCAACGAAAACAATGGAACATTATCTGTTTTTAACCTGGGTAATGAAGAAATATCTGTCCCTTGAAGTTATTCTAAGTGTTTCACACAAAATACTCATTGATATTTTAACATTCCCTAACTAATTTAGTTTTTAATCAATTAACTCTATTTCGTATTATGAAATAATAAATTATTCGTATGTAAGATAAATTGAATTTAAAAAAAATATTTTATGCAGGTGATAGTAAACAAGCCTTGATATACCATCATAATAGATATTTCGTTATCTTATAGCTGGGGAATATACATATATAGCTGAATATTAACAATATCATCCATGGATCCCAGCTAATAATTCGTATTAAGGCTGAGACGATGGACTTTTTCATAAAATTTTGGGAATATAAACATAAGAATATCATATTCTATATTTTTTTTCAAACCTGAATAAACACTCCTACATGAAACATTTCAAATTTTGAATAAATTTCCCGAAAATGTTTTCGGAAATTGTAGATTTCTTCTATCAATTTTGGTCAATGTTCTACTGGTATATTATAAAATTTTCAAATATATAACTCCGAGTAATATTCATAATTGAACGAATATATAAAGGTAGTTTTGACATTTATCATAAAAATGTTCTTTAGTCATTAAGTTACCCTCTGGGGTATTTGAAATTGAGGGAGTGACAATTGAACAAGGACTTAGACCCCATATTCGCTTGCCAGGAGCCCTCTGCATCCCCTGTGTATTTTATGGGATGCAGTTCAGCTGGTGGGCTACTCGGATCCATAGTTATGCGAATAAAAAAAGTAAATGTAATAAAACGTGACCAGATAATCCATTAATCTAATCCGCTGTGCAGTTTAATCATTTTTTTAATCTCCTCGTGGCGCATATGTACCACAGTTATTTTTTCATAATATTTTAGAACGCGCTTTTAAACCCCTGAAGAAACATTTTCCCAAGTTTTTGTAAAATTCCTAAAAGGATAATTATTATAAAAACAATAAGCGCTTCTGAAATTTAGATCATAAAAAATATTGTTATACTCTGTTGATATATTAATAACGTTATTAGTAAAATTAAAGTTAAAAAAATAAATCTACTAGTGAATAATTACTATTGATTATTATCCCTACACTCTGGATCTATAGAATTAGCGAATATCATATTTAAGCGAGATATATTTCCAAAAAAATCCCATATATAAATAAAATGATGTGTTAAAAAAATCATGGACATATGCATTACAACATGAACATAAAATATTTTTGACTATAAAAATGTACACGACTGCAATGAATCAATCGTATAAAAAATCTGAATTATAAATGTTGACAGCTTTAGATGAATGACAGTAACGATATATTCGTGTAAAAAGCAACGTTTCAATTTATTCCTTATGCATATGTGCTGTAAAATTTAATAATCAGAATATTACTTTATTAGATAGCTTCGGTATTGAAAAATCTGGCAGCCCGTCTACACGAGTATACAGCAAGTTTTATATCTAAATTTTAAAATTTATTTTGACAAACCGGGCTCAAAGTATTCAGGTGAACCTACAAATTGCCTAATCTCTTCATTTTTGGATACTATATGTCATTGCATGATCATATATAGTGTTACAATTTAAATAATTATCACTTAGTTATTCTTTGATATTTTTAAATTCTTAAGCAGATTGCAAAATTGTGATTATGAAATATATAGAGTTTTTTTATTTTAATAAGTCTAAATATGAATCTAAGATATTAGTATTTGTTTTTATTGCAAATTTTCATACACCAGAATTACTTTCTTCATAATTATTATTGAAACATCTGGATGATCTAACGTTTCCTGAGCTGCATGCTCTCAAAAACTTTAACTATTTTCCAGTCATAAGTTTTTTTTGCTTTCCATGAGTTCAAGTCTATATAGGATTCCAAAGGAGTACGAGGAATGAAGTTATAAATCAATATTTTAAAAATTTTTTCCTGGTTAAATTTTGTCAGGTGAGGTTCTACAATTCGATTTCAAAAATGATTTCATGTTTCTTGCCTTGCAAAAATGAATCAGGACAGGAATAAGAACATTTTATTTCAATATTAAAATTTAAGCATACCAAAATTAACGGCTGAAAATTATTATATAAATTATAGCTGATTGAAAGAGGAGAGAAAAAAACCTAAACATAATACCAAAATTATAATAGAAATATTTATCTTATTAGAAACTATACGGTACATTTATATTCATTTTGCTAACATAATTGCATCTGATTGAGAAATATATTGAACTTAGAAGGTGAATCTTTAATATTGCTATAAAAATTTTTTACTTTTAAAAACGATGCAGAAGGTGTTATGTATAAAATTTAAGAA
>LDMZ01026545.1:0-10293 GCA_001455285.1 Sphaeromyxa zaharoni | reverse complement strand
TTTTTCACGATGAAAACCAGGCTCACATAAGATACACAGATCAATAGAGGAATATGTAGTAAAAAAAATTAATTTGCAGAATTTCGTTGTTAATATTGCAATTTCGAATGAGTTATTGAATATTAATTAGGAGCTCATATCACAATCAGTATGTCAACAAAAGGAACAAAGAATAATTTTCAGGTATTTAACAAAGTAAAATCGGCTTTTTATCAAAGTTCGAAGGAATAAAAATAATTGAAAATATTATGCTATTTTTCTGGAGTGAAAATCATTGTAAGGGTTAGTAATTTTTTAAGTGTTCCAAAATACACAAAAGAATTCACAGCAGTTCAGGTTTTATAATACATTAACAATTATTGAATAATTATAATTCCAGTAAATGATACCCAGATCTCAGTAAATCAAATTTATAAATATTCGAATTTAATTTAAAAATTTTCAATCAACCGTCTGCATGACGCTACACGATTCATGGATGTAAAGATTCGTTTCGTATTTATGTATTATGGTGTTGCTTTAAGATAAAGAAGCAATAGGAGTTTCTAACCAGTCTAAGGTATTAAAAAATTGTCAAGAAAAGAGATTGGAAAACATGTAAAAATAAGGAGCTATCAATGCGAAATAATACTAGTCTTTATTCTAATAACGAAAATATCCGTAGAAAAAAATTCATTTAAATTATACGTTAATATATCAGGGAACGATGGTTGGAAGAGATTTACAGTTTTAAGTTGAGGTATAAAGTCAAGTATCCGGAAGTTTATCCACAGCTTAAAATCACAATCCAAGACTGGCCTTTAATTCTTGCAAAATCCAGCTTAAATTGAGGATCAAATGTTATAAAATATTTAAAATTAGAATATTTTAAAGATGAAATTCATATCCGAAATGAGTTAAAATATCGATAAAACTTTTAAATTTGGTCTATTATTAAATACATATTTTGGATATTGTCAAAAATTTGATTTGTTCAACATTCAGGA
Organism: Sphaeromyxa zaharoni; assembly: GCA_001455285.1. NCBI lineage: Eukaryota > Metazoa > Cnidaria > Myxozoa > Bivalvulida > Sphaeromyxidae > Sphaeromyxa > Sphaeromyxa zaharoni. The sequence continues at coordinate 9,307 of LDMZ01026545.1, read as the reverse complement.
ACAAAAAATCTGTAGTCGAAAATTTAAGCTCTAGAAATATTGACTAATTATTCTTACACACAAACCATATATGTTGTTATCTTTCCTAATAAACAGCAATGGGTCGAAAATATCTGAAAAAGGTTTAATGTTATCACCTGAGATAAACTAATACATGGTAAAACTTAAATTAGATAGCATTAAATAATTAATTAGTAAACAGTTGTAACATCAAATCAGGGTTTCTTTAGAACCAAGTTTTTGCTAAAGGGCATAAAAATTTACCAAAAAAATTTTTTGATCAATACTGTCTTAATGGATTAAATAATGACGACGATTCTCAACAAAATTTAAATTGACATAAATCACATTATGTTATTCAAAAATTATATTTTACATTTGCTGACATTGTTAAGGTTATCTCAACCACGTGCCCTCTCATTAGAATATCTAGTAAAAATTTAATAGAACTCTCGTATAACTTATACACTCATATTTTTTTGTACATTTTCAAAAACATTGGGTGGTAGAACTATTATTCCAAAGAAAATAAAATAACAGTACAAAAGATTTCTATCTTATCAGTAATGGTATTTTTCTAGTGAAATTAAGAGATTTTACTAACCTGATGATTTCTAAAGTATGGTAAGTGAACTAAATCTGCTTGAATAAATATTTTGGTATGTTAGATCGGATGATTAACGTGTTAACGCGAACATACATTTCATTGTAAATATATAAAAAATTTAGGTTTTCGTAGTGGATATCACAACTTACTTAGTTTTCGAATATCTAGTACATTTAAATTTTAAATTTTCCTTATTTTTATTTACCTTTTTAACGCAGCCAATGTAATTTAAAAAGTCAAAGAAGCTTAAGAACTGTTTTAAGTATTTTTTAAAAAGATCTCTGGGTTAAGCCTCGATATGGGTTAAAATTAAGTATCGTATGGAGTAAATTATTCAGTTTCACGGCTCAAACAGAAAAAGAATACATACAGAAAATGAATTAAAATAAAACTTTACATTCAATAAATCACCCCTCGGTAAAATTTCGAAGGTGTCCTCGATGAAGTAAAAATTGTAAAACGATCAAAATCAGATTGCAAAATACAGCTATGAACATAGAATGCGGGGTGTAAGTTTTATTAAAATTATTTCTAAAAGAATAATATGTTTTTCTGGAGGCTAATAGTTGCGATAAATACCTGACAAAAATATTAGCCATTTCAGAAATTGGTTTTTTATACATTTATATGTAAATAAGCGCAAATAACAAATATACTCTATTGAATATTTTAAGACAATAAAATATTATAAAAAAATCATAGCTTAGATTATCAAATCACTAGAATAGCATTAAAAGAAAGTATTATATCAATTTTAGGTGAAACTGAAAGTTGTATACTAAAACATAATTTTTTAAAACTAAAAACATATCTATAATGGTATTCAGAATATTTAAGAAAAATATTTTTTCAGAAGTTGAACAACCCTATATAGATGTGATTGAAAAAACAATATCAAATACTGTTTCAAAATCGATATAAAAAACTTAAATGATACAGTTACAGAATGATTAATTAAGAACCCTTGCTGAATAACGGTGAGCCAACTGACTTGTAGTTGACAGTTCCCATTTTTATACTATTATTGTGCAGCGCTTACCTGCTGACCATATTAATATCCTGCTCGAAGGTAACCAAGTGATGTCGGAATACCTTTGTGAGTTTTTACCTTAACCCCGGGTTCCGGCAGCAGAGTCAACGGAGATAACCTCGAAAAAACTTGTTAGCTTAATTTTCAAATTCATATTAATTTTTATTACAATGCCTGAAAACAGTTTGGAATAAGAAAATCATTGGATATTTAAGAACTTCGATTATCGAATATTAAAATCGCCACATGTTAACCATCTCAGAAGTGCCTCAAACGACATCGCACACCACCCTATATATCAGCACTTTTATTCATAATATTTACATTCCAATTTAATAGCACTAAAAGAACTTTGTTTTCTGTCATTAAATATCTTTCATAATTTTATATTTTATATTGGTTTATTAAAATTGTTCTGGATAAAGTAAACGTATGCAATTCATATTGGGTTGATTCATCATACCAAAATTCAATTCAAAGGCAGAGATTTTGTTACAAACGCTCAATAGCTCTTCTAGTTATTAGTTCTAATAAAATACTTTAATTTTGAAGATAAAAACAATAATCGAATAAGGTTAGATCTGACATTTAAAAGATTTAGATTGTCTTCTAAATTTATGTTAGAAAGGTTTGTCAGTGAAATTTTGAAAATAAATAAAAATTATTCTAAAATGTTCCTTCCGTTTATATTTTAAACTATAAGTAAAATACATTTATATTTAAATTATCGTATCTTTTAGTATTTGAGTGATGGATTTCATGGAGTGCGAATTTTAGGATATAAATTTCTATATTTTTTGGATCATTCAATAACACTCAATGTACTTTTGATAAGTTGGTGTAAAAACCATAAAATTCTGCTTTAGTCTCATGTTTGCAGCCTTAGCATGGTAGTCGGTTTGTGTTATCTAATTTAACACATTTCAAATTTGAATTTGGAATATTAAATTTCAGTAAACGGTTGTATCTCTGTTCATCTGCCAACATAGGTACCTCAAAATCATTTCATCTTCAAGGGCAGTGGCAAGGCACCAAATAAATTCATTAGCCACATAAGCTTGAGTAAAGCACAGAGTTCTATCATTTTAAATGTGAGATTAAAACTTTGATTTGTATCCGTTGATCAATTAATAACACCATAAATTTAAAATTTTTTGAATAGCTTGACACAAATAAAATAAATAATCATTTAATTTTGTATCTAGCATAATATTATGGTTATGAATTCAGACGAACTTCGAGTATAATGTTAAAATATTTCACATAGGTGGCCAGATTTTTATCTATTAAATAACAAAAAAGAGGAAATACGCCATCACATATCACAGAAATAAGATTATTATTGGTCTTTATAGTGATGATACTACTCTAAATGTATAACAGCACAAAATATTTGAAGATAAATACTTTACATGAATTTCCTTCCAAAAAATTACATTTTAATTCTTATGTTTAAGGAAAGAATCTTTACCAAAAAATTAATGATCAATTCTCTGATATGATTTAGGTATTAAAATTTTGTTTCTTATTATTTTAATCATTTTTTCAAGTTGTCATTATATGGAAAAGCTCCTTAAATAGATTAATAGTACACATCATTAGGATATTAATAGCGATGTCAGGATTATTATTGTGCCATCAGGGAATAAATACCTAAAATTGAAGCAAGTTTTAATTTGTGCCAAAAAATTGCTGTTACTTTCTTTCGAAAATAGAAATTTTTTGTCTGAGAATTCTATTTCTTTTTTTTTCGATAACACAGAAACTATTTGAAAAACTATAAAACAAAATATAATATCCATCAGCAAGAACTATCAAATAAATTAAAAATTTTGAATTTATGAATAAAAAATCGTAGCAAGATGATGAAAATAAAGAGTACATGATTCCATTTATCTATATTTTTTCTACCTCTTAATTGTTGATAGAAGTAGGGCATAGATAACAATACATATAAAAACTACGTGATAATCAATATTAAACTTGACAGTATCTCAAGATAGGCTACAAAACTATGAAACACAAAAAATATATTCAATAGGAAAATCTGATTCAAATATATAATAAAATTTAATACCCTAAATTTAAATTAATCTAAAAAGTTTGAAAAATTAATTGTTTTAAAAGATATGCATATTTTTGAACTTAATAAATATTTTTATATGTTAGTGATATAATTAATAAAGCAATCCGAAAATGAAACCAAAATTACATAAATACGTAATCATGGCGTTAAGTTATTACTCAAAATCTTAGCACTCCAAATGATACTATTTTTAACGGTTCTATTATCAGGTAGTCCTTATTTTAATAAAATATCAGATTAGCAAATATAATAAAAAGTTTTATGGTTATTACAGAACAACGAAAAGCCGACATCAACGTTGAACACGTATCAATCGTAAAAGAAATATTCGGTTATTTACGTTTTATTTTACAAGAATTATACTTCTATATAAATATCACAGTTTTTTGGTTCTTTTTCGTTGTAAAATTTTTGATTTAAAACAAGATGGTAGGTTAAGTTAAAAAAACACAGTTGCAACAATGTTTAAGTGACGAAAACATGATTTTTAGGGCATTGGTTAATACTAAGCGCAAAAAATTCGTAGGTCGATGACACAAGCACATTAAAATATAATATCTACTGACAAAATATTAACGATAAACTTGTATTCTAGATATATTGAATAAATAAAGGTAAAATTTAAATTTCTACAACATATTTTTCATATAAGGTTATCAAAAATATCTAGCTGTATTGCACTAATAACGGTAAAAGGATGATTCCTGTACATGTTATAATAAAACAGAAACAATTGATTCGTTGATATTACTTACAAAAGTTAATAATGGCAGTAGGTATCAACAAAGAGAATTAAGATCGTTGAACCGTAGCAAAACCTGTTATTGAAAATAGATCAAAACATCTTTTGTATAGAAAATGGAGGCATAAATTAAAGATAGGAGCCTGTCCTAACCAACAAAATTGCATATTACAATTTGAGTACCGTATATACTCTTTTTGCCGCCCGATATTGATTAAGGTTCCGTGCTTGAATACCCACCCGAGGATTAGACGGGGTTTGTGTGGTCAACTGACACGGGTCCGTATGTCTGGAAATGGACGATAATAGCAGGTCGCATTCTGTGGACACTGGAAGTCAATTCACATTTGCGTTAACCCAAGGCATTAGCATTAGTGCACACACTAACAAGTATTTGTCTACTGGTCATTCATTCAGAATTTGAACCCCACTTGATGGCAGATGACAGAAGAAGAAAGCGTGACCCATTACCAGTTGATGATGATAATAAAAGGCGCAAACTGCACAGCTACACACTTAAATTCAAATTGAATGACATCAGTGAAGTGAAAAAAGACAAATCAAGAGGCAACTGCTAGAAAATTTGGTGTTGCTCCAAAAAGAATTCGGGAATGATACAAACAAGAAGAGAAGCTGAAGGACATGACTTACCTTACCATTCCAGTAAAAGTCAACGCAAAAGATTCAATAAGGGAGGTGACAGACCATTGTTAGACACACAGGAAGAGAGAGAGTACAAATGGAGAGAGGGCATGCGTCCCAGAAGGCTGCGTGTAACAAGGAAAATGGTGAGAAGAGATGCACTGAAGATCTTCTCCAATGAAGGTGGTCAAGACTGTGATAGAAACCCCCAAGTTCGTTGCCAGTAATGGCTGATTTAGAAATTTCTTCAATCGTCAAAGGATCACCCTAAGACAAAAGTCGACTGCCAGAAGCTTCCAGATGTCCTTGCCCAAAGTCAACTCCTACCTACTGTATGTGCGGAGTAAACGGCTGAAACATCCATCTGGCTCTGCATGGCTGCAGACAGCACCTTTGACTTTTTTGGCAACAAATCAGTTGCTATCAAGACCACTGGGTATGAGAAATCTAAAGTGACTGTTGTACTAGCTGCCAAGGACAATGGTAGCAAGCTCCCGCCTTTTATAGTATTCAAGAGTAAACGCGTAGATAAAGGCCTTGAGTAAGTAACCGGGGTTTTTTTGTGCTTACAGTGAGAATGGTATGGATGAACGAGAACTTGACACACACATGGCTAAACAATGTTTGGGGGTACTTTTGCATTTTCTCGTCGCCTGTTGTGCTGGAATGCGTACCGATGACATATCCAATACTCAGGCAAGCAACTTCTATCCAAACTCAAGACAGAGGCTGCACAAGCCGGTGATGTGTCCTGGAATCTACCATTTAGAGCGTACTACCGTGAAATCTACGAAGACTGGTTGAATGAAGGTGAAAAGGCAACAACAAAGTGGACAACATGAAACTTCCAACTCGTGTTCAGCTTGCGACTTGGGTAAAGGCAGCATGGGATAAGATCCCCTCAGAGCTCGGTAAAAATTTCTTTCTTTTTTGTGGTGTAGCCAATGCAATAAACATTAGTGAGGATAAAGATATCAATGTGTTGAAACCATATGGGAATTTTCATGATTCACGTGACGATATTCTTTCAAAACTACAAAAGCTCACAGAAGCAAAAGGTGACTTATCCAGTATTACTGAGACTGTAAACACTGAGGAAGAAGACGTTGAGGCTACAGCAAAAAACCAGCTTGGTGTTGACGAGGAGAACAACATACCACTTGCTGAATAAATATAAATTTTGATTTATATGGAAATTATAAAATATATAATTTAATTCACATTCTTGTTATTACTGATATTTGTTGTCTGTGATATTTATATGGGAATTACTCTTAAGACGTGAATAACATAAAGACCGATTACAGATAGACATACTTATCAATAATTTGTCATGAAATTTTTGTGCATAATTTTTATTTTCAAATAACAAGCGCCCGTGCTTAAATAAGGGCCCGGTAGTAAGTTTGGTTGAAAAAATATGGGCTCGGACTATAAAACGAGTAAATACGGTAATTTCATAGAAAATAGCAACAAGCGGTTTTTCCATAAATATTTAATCGTTGTCACATTTCTATTGAGACTTGATGTATCACTCATATTTTGATCCTGCATAATCCTAAAACTATTTTAAAAAGCTTTAGCATGCCGAGTTATGAATGTATACAAGGGAAACTTAGGGAATTTTGAGAGTACAAAAATGGTTTCATAGCAATGTCCACTCTCAACCATCATGCTACTTCCTACTGCCTAAATTTCAACAATATGTATACACCTTAAATAATTGAATTAAGTACAAAATATATTAGCTAAAGTTAAAACTTTATACTAATGTGTTTAAGGTGTGATCTGCCAGGTTGTGACCATCTGGATTATTAAAAATATATCTGAGCTAAATCTAGCATATTTAATAGATAATGCAGAATCCTTGAAACAAAACGTTAAAACTTATGAAGGATTTTCAAAAACAAGCAAAACATATTTTTGAGTATGAAAATTCGAATCGTTTATATAATGATATATCTTTTTAAAATAAATGATCATGTATGTGTTTGTTTCACAAAGTTATATCACTTTTAACGATGGAGTTGAGAATATTAAATTAAACAACATATTCAAATAGATTTATGTATATGTCTTATACTAAACTTATAAGAATCAAATTGATGAAATATTTATTTTAAATGTAATCCAACAGTTTAAATGCTTTCGTTTCAAAAACACAGAAAAAATTTCAAATTAAATATTAAAAACCAAACAACTTATATTTACAAACATGTTAAAAATTGATGATTATGAATCAGGTTTTATTATAAATGGATAACAACCATTTTAATAATGAAAATATTTTGAAGGAAATAACGAGAGCTAAATTGCAAGGCCCAATCGAACAAAGTAACTAGATAAATCCAATTTTTATTAATTATACTTCCATGAATTATGATGACTACTTAACCCATAGAAATTAAAGTTCAAAGGGTCTTTAATTAAATAAAAACACCTCATTATCTATTAAATCACTTATTCTCAGGAGGGCAATTTAGTCATTAACAGACTTCATACATGATTAAAACTTAGAAACCATGAGCTAGAATCAAAATATATTGATGTGATGAATATCTATTAAAAATGATAAATCGATCAATTAATTTTAATTTTTTACCAACATTTTATCAGAAAATAAATAAGAACTTCCTACCTTTATTGCCTAAATGTTTGTTTGAAACATTAAGCAACGTCGATGAGCTCTAGTGTTCGCATAAGTTAGATCAAAAATTTTAAAACAATTTTCGGTTTAGACTTATTACATTCCTTTCTTAAATCCGATTTCGAACATGCAGGCTTCTTTGACAATTTTTTAATAATTTTCTCGTGCCGTCTTCCCATCTGGTGTCGAAAAAAACTGTCATGATCTGGGTTTGTTAGCTTAGAAAAACACAGGAATACCGTAACAACGAACATCACAAATCGTACAGTAATAATATGCAGGAACATTCTCTTTGTGTCTATTTCCTCTCATATGCTGGTCATAGTTGTTTTTGGCTTAATTAAACTCAATCATGGTATCTACAAATTTACAGGTGAAAGTAAGATTGCAGTCTGTGCATGAATACGTCGTTAAATTTTTGGCAGCCTGACTGGTATTATCCTTAGTCAGTCGTGTAGGATTCTAATAAGACGATTAAAATAGCAGATTCTCTGCTTAACCTCCTTTTTTGAGCATGAGGAATGACCATTCTCAAAAGGTAGCTAGAATTTATATAATAAAGAACGTTTGAATACCTCCGACACTTTCTTGGTGGAGTCAGAAACGCCATTATCTGTTACCATTTCAGGGCTTGCGTCAGTGGTAATGACAGTTATATTTCTGGAAAAGTTATTTCAAGATTAAAAAAATATTTCAATATAAAATAAACATAAAACCAAGGCTATTTATTGATTATAGTAACGAACCTCCTACTCATCTAAACTTAAGCGAAAAAATAATTTAAATTGCGCGCCAATGCTTAGGGTAATGCTTGTGCATGTTACGAGGTCTAACGCCGGTAATTCGTTGACGGCTATTCCATTTTTTATTTACTGATGAAGACCTACCAACCTTATCACATTAGTGATGCTTAAACCTTATTTCTGAATTTATGTCTTGACCTAATTGGTAAACCAAAGTTTAAAAACTCGGTAACTATCTATTACCTTTATTGTATATATGTCTTCATTGTAGAGTTATGAAAAAAATTTGATTTTTAGAATATCTAGTGAAAATTTTGCAATAATTAATATTTTTTGCTTTTGATGGAATTATCCATATAAACTATTAAGTTAAATTAATTTACTGAAGATCTCTGAACGCTCCTAGTGATCTCTTGAGCAGATCAATGTCATTTGACGTCCTAGCGATTATTGATAACATAATAAGAGCCGTGTGTTGTATTATTTTTAAGTATCTTATAATTAATGTATTAAAAGATTTTAATATTTTTTTATACATGCAAATAAGTTCTAAATTCTTTACTAGATTTACGAAAACATGAGCTGGATTTGATATTTTTAAGTTTGAAAATGTTTATGTATATCTATGTTAGTAACGGTCTATTTCAGAGTCCATGTCTTCATGAATCTTATTCGTAGCATTCCTCACTAAACAAAAATAATATGATTGGACTTTATATGTTGATTAAAGTTATATGTTAAAAGCAAATCGGTATTGGTTTCTTTAGTGACCGGTTGCGCGCGCATTCATAATGGTTGACGATAAAAATT
>LDMZ01026536.1:0-27107 GCA_001455285.1 Sphaeromyxa zaharoni | reverse complement strand
GTTATCTTGATAAAAGCTCATAGAACCTGTTATTTCTCAAGTGTTCTTCTTAAAACACATAAGGTAACATTAATGTCCAGCGGCCAGATGATACGTGCAGACATTATGTAATGATTCTGTTAAGACTGTGTCGGAAGAGTACATCTCTGTGTATTGTATTGCTATTCTTGATGTTTATTTACTACGACAACTGGCAAGATGCGGCCTCTACACCACATTTCTGTATTGTTATTGTAATGTATAATCAGCAGTTACGTAGATTAAGGGAACCAGCCTGTGTATTTTTAACAATCTCTTAAAAATTTATGATAAAAATATTTTATGTTATCAATTTTTTGAATAAACAAATTATAAAAATCTGTGGCAAGAAAGAGTTATTCGAAAAAATTTATTTTTGTTAAGAATTTACGTATCGACATCTGATAGAATGTTCATATATTTTGGTCTTGAGGATTGTAACTTTGTCGTTTTATACACCGAAAACAGATGAGTATTCATATCGATCATATTTTTACTTGCATACATTGATCATCATAGTGAAGTACACTTGTCCATTAACGTTTTTAGATTCACTTATTTACCACGATAGATCAAATATTTATATGAACTTACTGTTTGCGCCTTATATTCTTTGATCATTTTAAAATATATTACTTAGTATACTAGACATGAATCACTTAAATCTATCAAAAACCGTAGGTTTTATTTAACATGAAAAAATTTATTCCTCAATAATTATTAATATCCTGGGTTTAACTGTTTTGGCTCCAATTCTGTGACAAGTAAAATCATCTGAATTTATCAAAAAAATGTATTAATTTATTGGAAAAAAACAAGTTAGAGGGCTTTCTTCATAAAAAATCTATATAAAACTGTTTCCACATGATGTAAAAGGCTGTTGAAAATGACTTATCCATATGAGCATTTTTCCCAATAAAATAGGAACTGGTATGGTTTATTTATCCTCAATTGCAGGGAAAAAAAAGAAAACAGTTTATAGGCTAGTTTGGGGTATAAATTTAAAAACAAAATAATTTGTAGTTGACTACACTCTCTTATTTTTTTACTTTAGACTACGGAAAATTTTTTATTACTGTTTGTATATTTCTTTTCTAAAACTACGTCAGTTCTTTCTTGAAAATATTTACGTCCTCATATCCCGGCAATTAGAAAGATATAAATTAATCAAAATTGATGTTGGAATATGCTTAGAGCAGGGAATTCCAAATTTCTTGATCTGTGCACTTCGATAACTAATGATCTAATCACGTATCGATCCTTTAGATACACATATAGAAAATTTTACACAAAATTCAGCTAATAAAGGTCATTGTATTATTATATATTTAGATCAATGGCGGACGGCGAGGATGCTCCCTCTAGTGTTGCATTGGAACCAATGAGAAAATTAATAACGGCTGTGAAATTTAATCAGGATGTGGATGTATTTGAGCCGATCGGAGGGATGAAGTTACGTGAGGCTGCTCAATGTTGGATCCAAGAGCAGTTTATACGCTAATCTGTTGCTAGCCTGTCCGTAAGTACTAAGGTCTAAAATTACAATCAAGAAAGTAAGATATTTGGTTAAAATGTTAAAAAAGGCGATTATATCATATTTCCAAAAGTTGGATTCATCCGATTGCTGTTTCAACAAGTTTACTATAGTGTCATTAGGAGTGAGAGAAAAAATTATAGAAATTTATACCAGAACAAAATATTTGATAAAAGCAGCTCTCCTTCTAATGGTAAATGAGGATTAAAAATTCCTATTGCGAAGGAAAATAATGGTGCAGTGTCCAACTTCCATTACCACATATCAAAGCCCATCAACGTGTTAATATCGAGAATTTTTTATTAAATACACAAATATTTTTTGACAATTGTGGGGTAGTTAATTCAGTTTCTGTGCAAAAGGAGGCTTGTAATGCTGAATTGGGGAAGGTTTCGTATTAGCAGTTGACTATAATCGTAAACTAAAAAAACTTAAAATGGAAAGCGAAAGTCATTCATCGAAACTTTATACTGCAGTTAAGACACAACAAAGGAACGTTATAGCTTCAAGAAGAGGGAATTGACGCGTTTTAATTATGGAGATGTTAAAATTTCGATATAATTACCGAAAATTATAATTTGTCAGCTTTGTGAAAAATTGGTAATTTTGAAAAACAGTTTAACGAATGCATAGATTCGAATGTTAACATTGTTAATCTAAAACCCAATATTGCGTCTTGTTTTACTTCAAGAGTGGACCTATTCATTAGTCTCACATTACTAAATCACTTACACATTTTAAAGGCCTTATTAAATACGTGAACATACATTTTACTGATTTGTTCTAGATACGTTGATATAAGTAAAGATCAAAAGCAACACCTTGCACTAATATCAGCTGATGGCACACATAAGGGATGTAAGTGCAATAATCATTTGATATAAACTTTTTAACACAAAGTATCAAGGAAGATTTGTTGTGCTTGATGACCTGAAATTTGATATGATTATCGCTAGAAATTTTATTATGAAACACAACTTTATTACGAATTTTTCACCCAATGATATTTTAGAAACAAATCTTTTGATTGTTTTTCTCGAAAATAAAATGAATCTAATCTAGAAAATTTACTCCAGAATTTTTGTGATGTGTTCTCTCAGTCTTCATCTGATAATGGTTACACCAATGTCCGACATAAAATAGGTACCGGAGGTATTTAACCTATAAAATTTCGTTCATATCACCTAGTGAGTGTCATTAATGCTCACCTAACCTTCTAATGAAAAAAAAGATTGCACACATCGCTTCTGTGTCGATTTTCGGAAGTAAAATACAATTACAGGAAAGGATAGCTATTCGTTACCTTAGGTTGAGAAAACACTGGAAAAAATTAGTAATTTAAAATATTTTTCGATATTAGACATTCGAAACAACTACTGGAAATATGTACCACAAGAATCAAATTTAAAACGTGTTTTCTCGCTGGGTCCTGGTATTGACCTATATCAGCTTAACGTTATGCCGTTTGGTCGATTGAATGCTCTTTCAACATTCCAAATGTTAATGGATAAGGTTTTGAAATATATCCTTAAAAGTTAGGTTACTTGGATGATATTATTATTTTTGCATCTTCGGCTGATGAACATTTTAAAGTTCTTAAAAGAGTATTCCAGCCGATTAGAAGCGCTAAACTTAAATCATAAACATCAAAATGTAAATTTTTGCTGTAATAAACTAAATATTTGGGATATTTATAACCACAAATAGAGTAAGACAGGATCCAACGGATATTAATGCTATTCAAAAATGGGATATTCTTAAAAATTCTGATGAGTTAAGATCTTTTCTAGGAATATAATTATCGTAAGTTTATAAAAAATCATGGCATTATAGCTTCTCCTCTATATTCATTTTTGAAAAAAACAAAGTGAATGTCGAATTCTGAACAGCAGTTAGTATTTGAAGATTTAATGGATTGACTGGCTAATGTTTATACACTGCATTTTTCTTCTAGGGATTACCCTTTTTGGCTAAGTTGTAACGTATCTGACAGAGGTGTTGGTGCAGTTCTCTCCCATTAATGGACGGTGTAGAAAAACCGATTTGATTCGTGAGTTAACAGTTGACTAAAACACAACGACAGTACTCTACGTTTGACAGAGAACTATATGCAACAATATTCATAATAGGAAAATTACGGAATTACTTATATTACAGGATATTCAAATTAATAACTGATCACAACCCCCTAACCCACATTAAAAATATGAAGGATCCAAGAAAGGTAAGATCTTGATGGATAATGGAATCGGAAGAATTTGATTTCAAGATTGTTTATATCCCCTGGAGAAGTGAACTATGTAGCAGAATTAGACCGGGTATTGGAACAGAATAAAGACCCTATATTACAGCGGGTTAAAGAGGCTTTAGCAAGAATAAATGGAGATTTGGAGGAAGAAAATTAAGAAATCAAGAATTGGTTAAGTGGAAAAAATCATCTCAGCCTTTACGATAATCTTTTATGTTACAGATCGAGAAAAGGAACAAGAATAGCCGTTCCTTCATTAATAATGACAAAATTATTTAAATCTGCCCATACGAAAAGTTTAATACACTTCGGTATTGAAAAGAAAAATGATACTGTCATGCATAGGCGGTGCGGCGTAGAGTAGTTTTAACTTTAACACGAGGTAATTTATATTTTATTCATATCCCTTTTTATGAAATCGCTTATTGAATTTTATCTTTGGGGTCGAAAGATTCGTACCCTGGGCAGATACTATTCGTTCAAAAATTTACTGACCAAAAAAATTGAGGATATTGTGTCTTAAATCGCAGTTGCAAATTATTTCTGCTGAAAAGTCAAAAACTATTACTCAGAAAGATTCTCTTACATCTATAGGATGTAGTATACCTTTCTCTTTTTGAAGCTTGGATTTTACAGGCCAAGTACAAACTACCAAACATGGAAATCGTTTTATTATCTTGTTTAAGGGACCATTTTACTAAGTGGATTTAGACCATGGCCATACTTTACCAGACCGCACTTATAGCAGCTAAAGCTCTTTCAATCTAATAGTAGCTTGTTTCGGCATACCTCATCAAGGAAAAATATTTGAGTCAGAATTAAGTATATGGATCAGGTGTGATAAACCCTCTGACGTGGAATTCTTTAAGAATAACATTATTAAAAATATAGCTAATCTAAGTTACTACACGGGTCGTGTTTAAGCTACAAAAAAAGACGAGAGAAAAGTGGCTAATCTTAACGAAGAAAATATTCATAATTAAAGATAAAAACATATGATAAGTCATGTTATGTTTCAGTATATAGTGAAAATGATTGTATAATGATTAAAAAGAAACGGAATAACATACTATTTCCATTGTTTGAAGGACCGTTTATTATAAAAAGTGTTACTGAACCGAAATCGACTTTGCGGCCACACTAACTTTTACTATATTCGTTCAATTATTCTGATGATGCTCATGACAACAACAGTAATTAAAAATCAAATTTAACACAAAAAGGCCATGAATATCGAATAAATTTTGTTACCAATTTTTATGGACAGGAAGTAATGTTGTATTATATACGTAGACTAATAGTTGGCAAGAGAATGTTCCCATTTATATTAAAATCAAATCTATAAAATATAACGCGATTAAGAAATTGTAAAATCTTAACTTAATAATTAAATACATAAGGAATATTTTAAGAATTACAAGTGGTGCAATATTACAGAAATGACAGAAGCTTGTTGAGTAAAAAGAAGATCACATATATAAATAAAAAAATTATCTATTTGAAAATATTTCTGTTTTGCTAATCATAAAAACTAAAAAAAAGATTTGTTAAAATATTTCCTATTGATATAGAGTTTAATTTAAAATTTTTTTTATTCATTCGAAATATTTGATATTTTTTTAGTAACTATTCCATGTCATCTTCCTAGCCAGCAAGGGATTTTATCTGTCCAGAAAGCTGCCTCTATGCGTTGTATTTTTAGCAGATACTATTTAAAATATTTTAAACATGATTTTATGTATTTGTAATTACAATTCAAAAATAACAGAACTATTTATTTCTTTTAATACAATAAACCAGTTAAGGAATTTTTCATGTTTGCTTAAAAAAGATTAATTATATTTTATGACCCAAATGTTCAGAAAGTTAGGCTTTAGTGTTAAAATTCGAGAATTAAAAATTTGAAATATAGGAGCATAAATAAACATGAAGTTTAAATATTTCGTAATGTTACAAATTTTACATAATTTATATTTTTCAAAAATATTATTACGGAAGAAAAAACTAAAATACATAAATTTGGATGACAAATTTTTTATTGTGCTGAAAATTTGATCCAAAACTAGGATTTTTATTCAATTTTTTAATTAAAAAATTTTTTAATCTTAACTAAAAATTTGAATCTGACGATTTCTTTGCTTATGCTAATAGTTATATTCATGAAATAACTCCTGATTATAAAGTAGCCATGAGCTTGATGGATATTTTGCAACAAATGTTCTAAGCCGGCACAAAAATACTGTTGCATATTTATTGAATACGTAAAAACGCTTCGGCATATCGTGGTATCTTTATTGAAGAGAATATCACCAACGATACTACTTTCGAAATTACTTTACACAATAATATCAACGGTTTTTCTAAATTTTAATTTAATATTGATTTACTACTTAGACAATCGCTAGCAAAATATTGAAAATCAAATTTTGATTAGTTCGGCCAATCAGATTTTAGTCCTGAAAGTTCTTTAAACTCTCGACAAATGAAATCAGGGAATTTTTCAATTCTCAGCCAATATTAATATTATTCTCCCTTTACTACTTTTTTAGTATACCCAATTTTGTACATTATAGTGCCCTTCATCTATTTAGAGACGTTTTTTTATTATATTGGGATTGGAGATTGTTAATATCTAATCATGTACCTGCCGAGGTGCCTCACTCGGAATTTTTATGTTATGTAGCATAACAATGACCTTAAGAAATATTGCAATAAAAATGAACTTACAACATCGAATTTGTTTTATAATTTATCTTTATGAGGCAACCTTTTGAAAATATTTAATATGTTAAAAAAAAACACATCAGAAAAGCAAACGCGTGGTTGAAAATGAGAGAAAGGCCTAACGGAAAGCAGTGTAGTTATCCCATAGGAGAATGATTGGAAAAAATTTATAATATATCTTGGTAAGGTTAAAAACAAACCTCAATATAAACGTTTAACCTGCTACGCTCAAAAGTTTGCTGAATAAATTCAACATACTGTAGAAGGTGATACATCTAATTTTAGAATATAAGAGCTGCCTTGAGATGAAGTCGAAATCATTGTCTGTTTACATTGATATGAACTGATATCTCTACGATTTTGCTGAAAAAAGTATATTCTTATTTATCTACTTTAAGCCTTTACAAGATTCACCATCACCGACAAAGGATGTAGACACAACACTAAATTCCAATATACAGAACTCAAGAGGTGAGTATATAATATGATTTTAGCAATCAATGCAATAAATGTTAATATCTTCTCTGACTCTAATTCATTGGAGAGTTGATGTTTGGATTATCAGCAATTTGTTGGAGAATATAAAAGAAACAATAAGTATAGACTAAAGCACTACACTTGTACTAAACAATTATCGGTAACTACCATTTAAATTAAATGGAAATGATTTATTTGGATACCATTTTTTTAAACCAATTACATTTCATTCTTAAATTCTTCTGAGAACTTTTTGTAGCTAAAAGCAGTGTTTAAAGGAACGAAGGCAGAACGGAAATTATTATTCAAACTGGAGATGATGAATGCTTGTTTGATTTTACTTAAATAAAAATTTTTCTGATTATATTTTGCATTCGACATTTATTTTTATATTTTTTTGAAAGAAGAAATGTACACACGTGAACCACAGACATTACTTCATATATTTTATTTGTTCTAGTGTTTTTTTATTTAAATATATACTTTATTATTTGTACAGTTAATTATGTTAAAGATTATATTTAAATACTGTAAAACTGCAATTTGATGTGTAAAACCTCGCGATATCTCAACAAAACCGAGGTGGAGAATATGTCACTTTATATATTACTTGAAAAATAATTTTGTTGCCTCTTACTTTATTTAATAAATCATGAATATAGAAAAATCATCGTTCTGTAAACGCATCAAGGTACCTTCTTTAGTCCTACCGAATTAGTATTGCATCTTGAGTATCCCGAAAATCTAATAATAATTTTTACGCTTAACCAAGTTGTAAATACGAATTTATATATTTTTGGTTATTACCGCTCTAAAGTTAACAATTTTTTTTACCGTTTCGGAAACTGTAATTTGATAGTTTCACCTTTAAAATTCAAATTATCCATCAAAATTATTTAAACCTATGTTTATTTTCATTTATATATCAAAATTTTATAAAGGAAATCTATTTAAACTGACAATTTTCTTCCATTGGTCTACCTCGTTATATAATATTTGAAAAGAATTTTAATTAACCGATATATTTGGGATAATTATTATTTTTTTTATTTAAATATTTTAAAAATTATATATTATATTTCTTGAATACAAATAAAACTTTATTTATAAGAAATAATATTAAAATATTGCTTAAGCTAGTAAAAGAGTTAAGTGATAAAAAATTGATATCCTAGGATCTTTGCTTTTTATAAAATGATGATTAAAATTTTTTGACGCTTATTATTAAATATTTTTTAAATAATATATAAATTCTTTATGTTTTCTTAACCATGTGAAATTGTTGTTGTATCAAACCTTCCTTGACTAACTCTAAATTACTAAGGGGGACATAATTAGTGAAATATTTATATATAAAAATTTTATATTGATTTCATAAAAATATTTACAATTATTATTTTAATCTGATTTATTCTCAGCTATGAAAACTTTTCATCACCACTTTCAATAATTTTTTCGTACACCTTCAAATTTTATCCAATATTATTATCATTCGTTCCAAATTTAATAAGGGCCCTATGGTTCATTTTTGTATACTTTTACAGAAGTTATATTTATTGAAGTTGAATATAATGTTTTAGATATATATAAAAATTCCAATGACTTTCACATCCATATGTTTCCTATATTAAAGTAAACTTATGTCAAATTGAAAAACTGCTAAAATATGGTCTTTTATGTTGGTTGTTTTAAATAATCTATTAATTTACAAATTTTTACAGCTTATGTATTGGATCGCATTTAGATATTTTTAAACATATTTAATCATTGATTATATTTATTAGTGTACTTTTCTAATGTAAAATGGTTGATATAATAAGCTTTAATTATTCAATTATTCTTTCATAATGATGTAAATATTATTTTTTTTAAATAGAATTGTATTATCATACGCAAATTAAGTGTGAATGATATTCTATTATTATCCGGCGGAGATCGGATATTATACAAACATTTAGACGGTCTCGTCGCGTGGCGGAGAGACCACGCCTAGCGGCTTTCTATTTGTAGTCGTTAATATGAATGTATCATTTTTAAATGATTTGGAGTCCCCGACGCATCGGCTAGTCCGTCGAGAGGATGACTCTCAACCGATCAGGTCCCTTTATGTGCGTCGGCTGCAGGGCAAACCTGTTGGTTCACTTCACATTATTTTTCAAAATTTCCAAATTTATTATAAATTAAACGATTTAAATCAACTATTTTAATAAGATTTCTGCAAAGGAACAATTATAACTTACAGAAAATTCAGGGTTTGTTAATTTTGTTCAAGGTTAGGTAAATTGTACAGTAAATGCTATTATTACGATCTAATTATTTCAAATTAAACATAAAACATTTCAATCGGTTCTATAAATCGGAATTTGTTAGCTAAGAATACTTCAACGGGAGTCACAAGGTTAGTGCATCGAACATAATGAACAGAGGATTAACAACACTTACCAATACGATCTAAGGATGATATTTATTATTTACTTTTCTGGTGATATTTTCGATACCTTATTTTTATATATGTATAATTACAAAATGAAATAACTTTGCCAATATAAAGTAGTCCCATTATTTTTGGATATATTGACGTAGGCGAGGGGTCTCGAAGGGGAATAGCACGTTCTTAAAGACTCCTGTCTACTTACTTTTAATATTATATAAAAATGAGTCATATCTTTGTCTACAGTTTTGCCTCGCCAGCCGGACGAAACTCGCTAGTAAACTATGTATTGGGAAGCCCCCAAAGTGCTAAGAGGATCACCAAGAATATATATCAAATTTTTATTTGAAATTAACGTTATCAGTCCGGGTAGTTCTGTAAAATATATTTTCACAAGCCTTCGTGTACTTCTGACTATAAATATGTTGGAGATGCGGTACTTCAGGGACATACAGACGATAACGTTCTTTTGATAGTAACAAATATCTTATTTATTTTATTTCATGTACTAGATGTCATATTCCTACTCTTCACCGCCAGGAAAATACTCTAAAATTAAGTTCCCTGGAAGTCTTCAAGAATGTTAAAAATTGATAAATAAATATTTTTGAAGATATTAAAATGCGTTATCTCTAAAACTAAATTAAAGGGTCTGTTGAAAAATGTTTTCATTAATTTTCAAAAATAAGATATATTCATATGCTTTTCCCTTATTGATATGTTTGTATGCCAGATATAAACAAATTTTTCAACGCGCATTTAAGAAATTATAATTAAAATCTTTATAAAAAAATTATAGGGACTCTTGATTATTCGAATATTTTTTTATTTATTACTTACCTTCCAGATAATGACATTTTGGTTAATCTAAAGTTTGATTTTTTCAACTACCTATATAAAGACTCGAATAATTTTTTTGAATATTTAACTTTCGTTTGCTCTGGGATCTATTTATTTATATTCCAAAACACTAAATCTTGTACTTGCACCAGTGCTTCTCATCCAAAATTCCTTAAATGGAATTAGATTCTTTTAAATTATATATTATTTAGCGTAAAAAATTATTCAAGGATCTTAGTATAATAAAAAGTTGGTAAGCGACGATTTACAAAGTGTTTAACTGGAATTTGTTTTTATATACCTTGTAAATATAGACTAAAATTATATAGAACGTTCAAAAAATATATCTATAACGATACAGTCAAAGTTTTTAGTTGATATTTATTATCCAAAAAATGTTTAGAAAAGAAAATTAAGGCTTGATTCTACATAAAAGTATATCAATTACGTTTTTAGAGATTAAATATATTATGTAATTACGTGCTCCCAACATAAAAAATGTAATATTTCACAGAAGTAATGATTAAAAAAATTACAGAAAGATGGAAATAAAAGATTTGTTGATGCATGATGGTCTTGAATTTTAATTAGCTTCAACTATCAAAATAACTTGAAGCAATAAAGGTTAGTCTAAATTATATCATAATTTTAATAGAACTTTTATCTAACTCAAATACATGCTACATTAATCTATTTTATTTATAAGCATGTGATTTTGCATTGGTTGAAATATTAAATATAGATGCTCTTTGACAGTCAATGTAAAAAATATTTACATCCTATATAAAAGTTAATAGAAAATACAGAAATTATAAAATGTTAAATATTGAATATATATCACTAGAGTAATTAGAAATGACGGAGGTATACAGTTAAGAAAGAAGTATATTATTGTGCCGTTTTGTGCAGAGTTCGATAATTGCCTTTAGCACGTTTTTTTACTATTAAGCTTTTATTTTTGTACTTATGAATTTTATATTCAAAACAATCTGTTCGAGTAAATCTCTAAGATCCAATACAGATTTTCAACAAAATATAATGGATTCATCTGTTTTCACTAAACTAAACTAATATAGTGTTGCAACCTTTCGGAGGGGATATGCATGATTGGAGACGGCGGACGGAGAGAACGGGAATTTATAAACAGAATTCGGATTAATTAAAGTTCGTGTCATTTTATTTTTTCTATAAATAGTGAAAGTTGAGTATAAACCCCCGGCGGGTAAATACTCACTTTCAAATTTTTACTTGGCAGACTCCCACGCACCGTGGGGATCTGCCAGGATAACTTATGTATTTTCTAATTATCAATTTAATTGGTTGAATTATATTTGAAATAGATAGGATCGCTGAACGAAGCTATCCTAATACCGTATATATATACTTGTGGTCAGATTATTACATGAAACCAATATATAATCGTATGCAGTTAATTAGTGGTCTATACATAATATTTCTTCAATTATATGACAGAATAATTTATTTTAAACCAGTGAGTATTTATACTTCAGGATTATTAAACACTTGTATTTATTTAAATAACTCAATCAAACATACTCCTAGTTGTTTCGAATGGAAGTATTACTGATTATATTATATTCTAAAACTAAACGCTCGTTTATAGGAATATTTGTAATGTATCATGGAAAATAAATCAAAAAGAAATATGTAAATTCATAAAAAAGTGTTTTACTACTATCATTCAAATTGCAAACAATCAACAAAAATACACTGTATTTGAGAGTTGTTGAATAAATAATTTTTTAAACACTGATGAACCATTTTCCTGAAAGATAAATAATTATTAATATTATATATAAAAAGAATGTGTTCCCGAACGATCCCGTCGGTATCTAATTACCTATTAACTACGCTACTAATTACGCAACAATTATGAAACACAAAATGGATAAGAGAGAAGCTAAGAACTATAAAAAACAGCACTTTTACTTTTCTGCCTAAACACAATTGCAAATTACTCAGAATTGTCGTTATCCTGATAGATAATTATTATATCAAGATACTTCCCTCAGTTCTAATTCACTGACGAGAAAAATTGATACTAATAATTACAAACTCAAAAACAGTGTATTAATTTATCAACCACAGTATTTTCTCTGTTTCAAACGTTCAGGTTAGTTACCTGTAAGAGTCCATTATTTATAATCTTAAACCCTCCATTTACCTCTCTGTCTGCACTACTGTAGGAAAATAATTTGAATAATGGTTAGGGTAATTTTTATATGCTTTAAAAATGAGTGATAGATATTACAAAGAAGAATATAGACTATTAAAACCATAATTTGTGTCTAGCTTGAAAAAATTGATTAAATCTATGCGGATGCAGGATATAGGTGGATCCCCGTTTTGAAGAACATAAAATTCTTTGAATTAGATAATTCCAAAATTAGATATTGTTTATTATATAATTACCCAGAAATATCATACCGAACTTAAGTAGATATATTCGAAAATACATAAAGAAATAAAATTTAAATTTGATCTATTTTTCTGGCTTTTTTAAATTAACTTCCTAAAAATCTGTTATTTCTACACAAACAAATAAATAATAATATTCTTGAACCTTTTTAAGCGATACCAATTTAATTATTTAGATCTGTTTTTAAATTAAATCTCACAAATCAATAAAACATGTTTTTAAAAATTTAAATGAAATTTTTTTAGATATATATAATCAGATCATACAAAACCAAACTATAAACTTGGATCTATCTTTCTATGTTATTTAACGTTATCTTCTATATTTTTTTCATTCTGTATCATCATATGCCTAACAAAACAAGGCTGGAAACAATTTTATGGATATTTTTGAATCCTTATTTTATTTGGTTAAAATTTAGAGCTATATTTTAAGTATTACCCAAGGAAAATGTTTAATATTATATTTTAATGATATATTTGTTTAACCAGTATTCTAATTAATAAAAAACACCAAAAATAATTTTGATCTTCTGGTTATGGATACAAATAATTTTATATAGACATTCATTTTTTAATTTTTTAACTCTATCAGCTTTAATTGCGAATAATATTTAATATATGCTCTGATGCAGAAGACACAACGATTAAACAGTTGAATGATCTTTATTAATAAAAGTGACAGCTTAACAAAAACTTACTCTTTAGTTTCGTAATTTATTACTATTTTACGTTTTTTGGTTTTATTGTTGATTGAGCCTGGAGAAGAGAATATTCTTCTATTGTGAATTTGTTACAAATTTTCGTGTTAAGTGATATTTTGGTTGAAACCTTTTATTAATAACCATCAGATGTATAATAGATATACAAGTAATTAAAATTACTTTGAACTTGAACAACAATCGAATGAAGTCAAAAATATAATTCTCTCTTTTACCCAATAGACATCAATCAAATTTATTTTGATATTGGTTTTTTCTTGTTAAATCTCAAATATTTCATCAAATATTATGCATATTTAAAATTTTGTTCCTTTATATCTATATTTATCAATCAGAAGAAACATATTTTATTGAAATAATCTTAAAAATACATTGCCTTGTTTCCATGCCAACCTAAGTGATATACTGTCATCAAACAATTTTTTAAAGCCTTAGCCATAAATCCAAATGTTTTTATTATTAAGCCCTTATTTTCTTATTAAATCTCTATAACACATACATTTATGATAATACCGTTCTAAACTAATAAATTAAATATATCTGGGATATATTTAAATATGTTTTGTGGTGTTTATATTAGAGACAGGAAAATAAAAGGTTATAATAATTAATATTTTTTCCTGATAATTTTAAGATTAAAAAAGGCTAGAAATTTTGAATTGGCTCTTGAGATAATAAAGATAATCGAAAAATTTGTTTTTATTATTTTTTAATAGATATTATGGAGATTTTAGCGCCAAGCAGCATTGTCATATTTTTTTTATTTAGTTTAATTGAAATCATTTTCACGTTACCATTGTTACTGTCTTCAATTAATTTGAATGATAGTAATTGTCTTAAGGACGTTCTTCGTGCACTTTTGAATCTTTTGATAGTTTTCAAATTTGTTTGTAAAACATATTTACTTTTTAAGAACCTAATTTTTTAAATGAGTAGTGAAGGAGTAGTCGCTAACAAGGTATTTTTGTTATTACGTTATATTATTTTAAAACTAGGTTAATAAACCGGGATGGAAGGTAACCCAAATGAAAACAATTTCTAGATGGTGCGCAAATATGCTGAATATTCAAAATGTCGAAGAATTTTCAATCGAAAATGATTTATTCAATGGGGTAAATTTGATAAGGCTATATGAAGTTCTTTCTGGAAAAAAAGTAAAGAAATACTGTACAAAACCAAAAACTAGGTTCCAACAGCTAGAAAATGTTACTAATGCATTGAATTATTTTAAAAATGATGGCATAAAATTCGTGAATATTGGATCCACTGATATTGTTGAAAAAAATACAAAGCTGATTCTGGCGGTTATTTGGCACATAATTTTGCATTATCAATTTGCCCAAGTGGATAGTAGAAGTAAGAGTCCAAAAATAAGGTTAAATAATAAAAGTTACAAAAATAATCTTCTTTTTTGGGCTAACGAAAAATTATCCACAGAAGGAGCAAGCTGCAACAACTTTACAAAAGATTGGAACGATGGATCGAAATTAGCAATCATTGTTAAATACTTTTGTCCTAGTCATTTCACTACTGATAAATTAAGTACTTGCTTAAAAAATGAAAATCTCTGCGAATATGCTTTGAAAGTTGCTAGGGACATACTCTTTGTACCAATAATTGTAACACCTTCTGAGTTCTCTTCCGAAGATATCGATGAGGTATCTGTCATGACATACTTGTCACTTATACGATCAATTGTTGAAAAGAACAACACTGAGGCTACCGAGATTCTAGAAATTGAAAATAAAACTAGTCATGAATTGAATAACGTCGAAAATGATAAGCAACCTGAGATGAATGGTATTGAATCTGATACTTCTACGATAATAGAAGGCTCGTGTGCTCTAGCAAAAGCAGAGCCGGCAATTGATTCAGCAGTTGAGCCATATGAGGCTGTTCAATGTGAAAATAAAAAATCTATTTTTAGTATCAATAAAATAATAGCTAAAGTTGGAAGAGGGTTTGATGACTCAAACAAAGGTATTGTTTACTATATTTACAATGATTAAAAAAATTGTTGCCCTGTAGCAAGTATATTACTTAAAAGATCTGATTTTCCTAACAGTCTGGATGATGATCTTTTAATATCTAAATTTAAATACAATCTAAATAATTTCATTTAAAATTATTTAATAAAAATTACAAAATTTACTATATAATAGTATCATTCTAATTTTAACTAATTCTGAATTTGAAAAATATTTTTGATATTAGGTGCTAGTATTTTGTTATAGTTATATATACCTTGGCCAAAACAAAAAGTTAGAGTATTGGTTAAAATATTTTGTCATAAATGAATAAACTATCGTATTTAAACTTAAGAAAATATTTTTATTCTGTGATTATGTTGGTATTGTGAGTCTTTATTAAGACCTAGAGAATTTTAATAACTTTTAAGAACAGAAATATATGCCAGTATAATTATCGGCTATCTCATTATATTTTACCTACAATTTCACTTCCTCATAATTAAGTTTTGGTTAATTGAAAAGTGTTTTAATTTTTTCTTTTAATTATAGAATCTAAAAAATTTTAAAATAATATTTTATATAATAGAGATTTTAATTTATTATACTAAGAATAGATTAGGAAGTAAAAATATTTTAATAAATACGCCTGGTTAGAAATTTCTGTCGTGATCTGTGTAACCAAAATATTGTTATCCGATATATTGCTTGAGGGCTAGATCTAGAATGGAGATTAATCAAACTTGTCTAAACCTAACAATATGGTCCAATGCAAGAATAGTTTTCTTTCTGAATACAATTAATTTTGTATTTATGATTAATTGACTTTATGTTCAATAAACCTTTTATTTGCATATTATCTATATATAAAACGGATTAAATACGAGCCTAAAACATATTTTATTTGTAATTATCTTAACTAAACCATGAAAGTATTAAAATTTTGAAAGGAAAGAATATAGAAAAACGTAATAAATAATATAGAGCTGAAAAAAATTGAAACGTTAAGGGCAAATTTAAAAAATATAATGCATTCCTTAATTTACCGGTAATCTTTCATAAAAATAATCAAAAATCGAGGATTATAAATATGTATTCTTCATTGATTTTACATTCTGATTTTTATTTTTTGTACTGATATATCATAGTATTATAAACTTAAGTGCTAATCTAAATTAACCGTGGAAAATAATTTATTGATTTTAAAAAATAAGAAAGTTAAATCTGATTTCGTAGATTATCCACATTTTTAAAAAATAATATATCACGACTTTTTTATATTTTTACTTTTTTTGAATAATATTAAATTTATAATAGGGATCCTATATTTTTTTTAATTAAAATACCTAAAATAACCGAATTAAAGTTTCATTTATCTAATAAAAAAGCGTACGTGCACCCATGTGGTAACTTTTATCGATCCTTATTATTTTAAAAAGTTGAACTGATTTCTTCAGACAAAAATTAAACCAAAGTTTTAAGTTTTTAAGGAAATAGAGTGGTGATCAAAAATTATGCGCTTGACTTATTTAGTACCCATGATTTTTATATTTCAAACTAATAGAGTCTCCCTTTCTTTATTCACATTAAAATAAATTGTGAAAGTATATTACTGTTGCTTAAATAACAAAGTAAAACATGGGCCTAGTATCATTCATAAAAAGTATTTTAAAACCAAAATTGATTTAGCCCGGTAATGTTTGAGACAAAGAAATAGTTATTTTGTTTGACATAATTTAATAAATGTAGTAATGAAAAATATAAGATTTTAAATGACAAGAGTTTTTTAGGAAATCATTCCAGATTAAACAATTCTAATGAAAACCTAAAAAATCCGATTGTATTCTACGAACACTACCCCGCTATCATAAGAATTGAATACTACTACGAAGATGATGCGGTAATTATTACTTAAACAGTCTAATTCATGTTTATAGAATTATATTAAAAAAATTAAAAATCTTCCTATTCGTATAATGTCCTCTACTGAACCACCAATAGTGATTCCAATATACCCTGAACATGAAGAACTGAATGTGAAATTTTACCATTTTCTTCCGACTGTATCTGGAACATATTTTATTTACCCATCAACCGATACATACAATACAAATTTACTCGGTGTATTTAGTGTTAAGCATTTATCGTACATATTTAATCTTGGTATTATTCCAGAATCATGTTTTGAAATAGGAAAAAAATATTCTGCGTATGTTGAGGCCAAGGAAGAAGAAAAGGATTATATTTTAGAAATATTCTCTTTCAAAAAGTTTGAATATGATAACTTTCTTGGAGCTTTTGAAATAGTTATCAAAAATTTTAAGGATTCATCTAGATTTAACAAGGTTGTAGAGATGTCAAGGTTAGATCCTATAGATGTTCGTTTGATATATGAGTTTTCCATTGAAAATCCTGGAGTACATTCTATTTCCGCTTTTTTTGACAAAAAACATGTTTCAGGAAGTCCAATTATGGTACTATTAAATAAATACTTATATAAATATAAAGATTGACTTTGATAGTCGAATTCATCTGGAAGACTTTCAAGTTACTAGAGACTTTGATGAAACTGTTAACATAAATAAAAAATATTGTCTTTCAATTGCCAACTTTGTATTTCAAGAGAATGATGTTGAGTATAAATTATAATTTTATGTGTAATGATATTTTAGTGCAATTATAGAAGGTGTTTCCCTAGCAAGTTTTACGCCATATGTTACCAAGAAAAACGACTTTAAACTAGTTTTTTCGGTTTCAGAACCTGGACCATACTCTGTTTATATTACTCACAAAAAATATGGTCCAATTATGGAGAAGATATACTTTGATGCAGTTGATCTGGGATCAAAGATAGCATTTATAGGAGAAATGAAGCTGCAAGCATTCGTTGGTAACATTTTTTTGAATCATACCTCACACCAACAGGTGAGTATCTTGAGTACACGGTAGAAATAGGTGAGGCTGACTTTTCTCATATATGGATCTTTGTTATGGATCCAGCAAATAATATATATACACCCACTATTAGAGGAGAAAAGGAACTAATTCATATCAAATTTAAAGCTTACATGTTTGGAGAACATTTTTTAAATATTTTATATAATGATTTGCATATTTTATCTTCCCCCTTAAAAATAAAAGTTGATTCATCATGCGATATCTCCCAAGTTTAATCATTGTTATTTTATTGTATATCAATAAAAGATTAGAATACCGGATCTTGAGATTATACGTAAATCTGGAGTTAGTGCAAAAAAATCGTTTTTCATCAGAGTTGACGCTAGCAAAGTCAAAACAAACAAAAGTATTTAAAATTTTTATAGTATTATTTTGATAAATGATTTTTCTGATTTCTAACATTAACAAAATGATGTAACATTTTTTCGGCATGTGTATATTTTTTATATATCTGATGAAACTAAAAAGTATCATTATATTTATCATTAATAACCTTTTAATTAATTTGATAAAATTAAAAATTCACAAAATTATATATTCACTTTAAAAATTGATTTTAGGCTTTGAGCCTATTGTGAAATTAAAACCAGTAAATGGGAAAGAGAAGATTGGATTCATGCCTCATCACTATGGGAATGGATGGTATTGGATCCCACTGAAAGTTCCCAAAGTTGGATGCTATCTTTTGAAAGTCCATGAAAATAGAAATTCTCAAAATATCATTGCTGAAACGTCTTTTACTGCTCGGGATGTTAATCTGCAAAATGTCATTGTCGCTGCAAGTAAGTTCGAATACATGAAATAATGATAATTTTAGCAAATGGTGGGGTGTTTAAAACCAATTTAGTATCGAATATTGTAATTGACCTGAGATATACCGGGGCATCATCTGTTCGTGTAAAGTTTACTGGTCCATCGGGAGCAGAAATTGTATGTCTGAATTACTTTGAAGGTTACTGCATTATATCATTCTTTGCGAAAAATCCGGGAGAATATGAAATGAATTTCACATTAGATAAAGTATCTCTTTCTGTAAGTCCATGGAAATTTCTGGTTGAAGATATTCCTTCTTCGTTTGGCAAAAACACTTTGCTACTCGGATTCGATCCCATTTTAAATCAAGAATGGAAAGGATTTTTTAATCCATGCGTGTATGACACATCACATGATGGGAAATTAAGAACAATAATAACGATAAACAAAGATGCAGTGATAGATTCATCATTGATTTTTAGCGATAAATCATCTACAAGTGTTAGCTGCACTTATAAAAGTGATTATAGTGTAGAAGTGAATATTCATTTATTTCTTTACAAATTTAGACAAATTTCGTACCAACGAAACTTGGATTATGTGTTGTTCATGCTTCTTTTAAGTCAACTTGTGGTAATGACTCAATCCAACTATTCCCTATATCATATCATGTAAAAGATATTCCAAAAATAGATTTCCAAAAAGATTTCGATATTGTTATGCCTTTACCGAAATTTGTAAAAAGTAAAGGAGGTATTGTCTGTTTTTATATAAAAACTTTATTTTTAGACATTGAAGTCATAATTTCCGATCATAGTAATGATGAAATTGAATTGAAGTTTTACATTGAAAATACCTACATACGAATTTGTACCCCTGGACTTATTTGTGGAACATACAGTTTGAATGTATACAACACTGAAACTGGACAACAAGTTGAAGATTTTAACAAGATTTTATTCGAAGTAATTCATAATAGCGAATGCGCTAAACGATTAAAAAAATTGAAATTAATAGATTATGATTTCTTTTTAAAAAATGAAATTTATAAGGATGTGTATGATTCAGTTGTATTAATGGACGAATCCTTTAAGGGAAAGGATTCATACGAACCATTAACTAACATTGAAGCTTTTCTTAATTGTGATGGTATTATAGATGAATTGTTAGTGCATAGAATCGGAAAAAACTTATTTATGATGAATATTCCACTTTCAAAATATGAAAGCAATCAAGCAACACTTTCAGTTTACTGTTTTAAAACTATTGTACCTAATCTTTCTGAATTTCCTTTGACATTAACTGATTCACTAGTACGGCATCCGAATATTTTGCTTGTTAAAGGTTTTAATGAGTAAGTTTAAGTTAATTTTTTATAGACAAGGGGAAGTATGCCGTTAATTCACCAGTAGATTTTATCATCGATTCAAGGTACCAACGATTTAATTTTAATAGCATTTTTGTAAAAATATATGATACTTCCGGAAACGAAATAAAATATTTATACTCATGCTGCACTCAGGGATATTTCTATTGTTCCTTTCTTCCAATTACTTCAGGTATAATTTCATAAAATATATAATGGTCCTTTAGATATATATACTATTTCGATAGCTACTGAGGAAGGTGGTTCAATTATTTCTTCATTAGAAGTGGAGGTTTATGATAAAGTAGACCAAAAGGAAGATTTAATTGTTATCGAAAACTTTATTGTTGCAAACCATAGTTGCAAATTTAGTTTAGAAACTAGTATCCTCAGTGTCAATAAGAAAGCCGGCGAAATTTGTTATCATAAAGTAATCCCTAGCGCAAGTGACATTGTCACTTACAATGTTATAAACTTTGATGTTTCCAATTGTTATTACAACCAAGAACAGTTTAGAGTACAAGAAAATGCAGATCTAAAGGTAAAGTATTATTCTATCCAAAATATTTTTCAGAAAGAAATAACACCAATTTCAAGTGGATTGAATATGATTTGTTTAACCTTGAAGACCATAGACTGTAGCTTAGACCTAGTTCCAGTATCCTTTGTTGCAGACGAAATAAAAATTTTCCAACCGGAGAGACCGTATAAACTTTGCTTAAATCTTCCAAAACACTTTAAAGACGTAAGCGTTCAATTCGTTTAATATTTACACCTTGGTATAATACTTTTTATTTTCTGTTAAAATTTTATTTTATTAAGAAAAATTTATTTAAATTTTAAAACAATTTTTGATTAGCTTAACTTTAGAGTTTGGGTTCTTTGAGGCGTAATTTTCTTAAAATTTATTTACAGCTAATACCATTAAAGCATACCCATTCACCTTTCTTATTTTTATTATATTAGCCAATTCTGTCAATAACTGACAGTAACGGATGTGAATTTGAACCCGAAGAAGTATCACATTTTCAGGATAACAGGGAAAACATTATACTAAGATTAGTTATTAGATTTCATATATTGGGAATATGTAAATTGCTAATAAGCGAAAAGGACTCTGGTGATTACTTGAGCTATGTCCTGCATGTTGCAGAGCATACCATTACTGTATTTTTGTTAATTGTCAGTAATTACATTATATTAGACTGAATCTAGCAGTAGTGCATCACTTTTAACGAAGAAAATTTTACCTCCAAGAATAAAGCAAAATAAAACTAAAATTGAAAGGTCCATAGCAAAAAATAAAAATCGGACAAAAATATATCTGACTAAAGCTTTTACCAAGGTATTAAAATTTAAAAAAAGATTTTATTTATAAAGATATCAAGGAATGAGTATGTTGTGTCTTTTACCGATGAGATGCTCAACCATGAAAAAAATTTTGAAAAGTTTACTGTGAAAGTACTTGCTTCAAATTCGGATTATGTGAATTATCGTCTTCAAATGATCAAGGATCTAAATACAATAGCCGTTATTTGTGACATCAGAGAAGAAGGAAAATATTCTATATTCTTATTGCTTGATGGAAGGGCAGTTGAATCGTCACCAATTCATATATTTGTCGATTCAGATGATATTCTGTCACGTGAATACCAATACTTTTCAGAACGAAACGTAGTATCTTTGAATCCCATGCTTTTTTCGGACATTGAACCGTATGGCGACGATGAAATATACTTAAAAATATTTTCCCCTTTAGGTTTATTTCTTAAATGTATCTGATTTGTACTCAGGTCTTATGATTGACGGTTTGTATAGGATAACTAAGGAATTTTTTTCAGATAACAAACCAATTAAATTTGAGACAACTTACTCAGGATGGCATCTTATCAGTTTTCATCATGATAGATATTTAATTCGCCCAAATTCTGTAATAGTGAATGTAACACAAGTTTTAGAAGAAAATAAAATATTGGTCTACGGTTCTGGTATTTTTTTAGTTCTTTTACTTTTAAATGAATTTAAGGAATTTACTATGCTACACTTAATGATGAGAATACTTTTTATATAGAAGCTGAAGAAGACTATTTGGAAAATTTATTAATCGACACAGATGGACCCTCAAAGCTAATATTTTATAAAGTCTATATTGAAGTATTTTGTGCTTAATTAAATCAAATATTCTATCAGAAAAAATTATGCAGGGTTTCATACACTCCTACAGTATCTGGGACATATTATCTAAGAATAATATCCAAAGGACATGTAGCGTCTGGCTCTCCGTTCATAATAAAAATAACTGAAAATGAATTAGGTGAAATTGAATATACTATTTCAGACTCATTCCTTCAAAATTTTAATTCTTATGAAGAATCATTAGTTCAGCAGCTTGTTGTAAATATTAAGAATAAAATTGTTAAATTTGAAAACATACGAGCTAAAATAAGGGATCCAAATAATAATCGCATTGTACCTCAGGTAATTTTCCTTATTTCTTCACCTATACTCCCAAGATTTTAAGTGATGATTACTTACTCGATATACCCAATAGTCTGACAAAATTTAAATTATCATTTAAGACAACAGTTAATGGAGAGTATATCGTCGATGTATATGATAAAGACTATCCGCTAGTTGGAAGCCCATTTTTATTAAAAATAGACGAATCTTCTACCTTTTCTAAAATTAATACTTGTTCTGTAAATGGTGTTGGATTGTCAGAAGCATTTATCAATCATGAAAATAAATTTGTTATTTGTGCCAAAAATGCTGGACAAGGTAAGGTTGATGTTTTTGTAGATGGACCAGCGTTGGTTCCTATCGACAGTGAAGAAATGGAAGACGGCATCTTTAACATAACTTGGATTCCTTCTGTTCCGGGCCATTATACCGTATCCGTATGCTTTAATGAAATACATATTTCTGGATCCCCGTTCCATCTTGATGTTATAAAAAAACTGGAAGTTAACTCTAGCATGTAGTGCTTTAATTAATATAGGAAAATAAAGATGGAGTTACGAGAGAAGTCAGTTTTGATGTAACCGGGCCAGGGTTACATTCAGCGATTGTTGGAAAATTTAACTATTTTACTCTTTGGTTTTCTGATGGGATTCCATCGACATTCACTCCAAATGTATATATTAAAGATGATGAAAATAATTTAGTGGACGTACTGTTCAATAAAAGGAAGAATAAATACAAATGCAGATATATTCCTGAACGAAAAGGGTCATATACAATTAATATTTTAAGCGAGTTCGGTAGCCATATAAAAAAGAGCCCTTACTACGTAAATGCACAAAATGACTCTAAAGGTGCTTTTCAATGTAATTGTCATGGATCTGGAATACGAATGGCAATTGTAGGATCAATATCCGAGTTCAGAGTCGATACTTCTTCGGCTGGAAATGGTGTACTCACCGTGACTGTTGAATCAATCGATGGAAACAAAGTTGAAAAAACATTTTTATCCCATATAGGAAATGGAATATACATCGTCCAGTATCAAGTAAACGCCCCTGGTAAATATAAAATTGCTGTCTGTTGGTGTGGAAATCACGTTACTGACTCACCTTATACAGTTAATGCCAAAGCCCCAATAGTGACTACGTTATAATTTTGAAATTAATTTCTGTTACTTTTTTAAATAATTCCATTTCAGTAGTTTAAAGTAAATACTAGTACCTTCATCTAATTTCTAAATTTTGACTGTCATAAAATTAATTACTACTTTTTATAGCTTGACATTTAATAATCTGATAGTGATCAGGTTCCAACTTATCTAATTTTGGTCGACCATCTTTTGATCAAACTTTTATAACGCAATGATCACAAGATAATAATAAATTATAAATTTTGGTAATAACTATGTGTATGTTAACATATTCTTCCACTACTTTTTAATGAAAAAAACTTTAAGATTTGTAAGAAAAATTTATTATTAATTCATATTAACAACTTGAGAAACTTTAATAATTATTTTATATCCATACAAGACTTGATGAACAAAATTTAGACCTAAGGAGTTCGTTATGAATTAATACCTATAACATATTAGATTGTTGTGTTTCTAAAGATTATTTATTGAAAAATTATTACAGTTATTAAACTGAATATTTTTCAAAAAAAGAATGGAATAAAGTATTTAAATAATATTTAAGTGAAAACAATTGCATACATTAAGAATAAAATATTACGTAATTCAAATTTATCAAATTATGGAACATCAATGAATATTAGCAGTAAATGAATTTAATCCAATATTAATTATTAACTGAAACAATAAACCAGAAATGGTTAAAATTCCATGACGCAAGATTAACAAGAGATAAACGAAATTGCGGAAAACCTAGCATTTAATAAATATTTTTTAAAAATTTTTCCAATTCGCTAACCCATTTTTCAACATCAGTTTACTACCCGTAGATAAGTTTAAATATTTATAATTCATTGGCAAAGCAAAGAGTTATGTATATTTAGCCATTCTATTTTTTCTTTTTACAAATAATATTTTACTGCCTTATTTAATCTTAAGAAGTGATTGTCATGAAACATCCCTCTATTGCCACATGACGATTTAAATCCAAAATATTTGTTTAAATTTTATAATGCGTGTTGTTTTAAATAATTTTTTTGTTAGTCTTAGCTAATATAAATGTGATATTCAACTTCTCCAGAAATATACTTAATGGTGTGTCTGGAACGAGATAGTCGTGGAACTTTAAGGTCTTTAAGCTAAGTCGTATATAGTTGATTTCATTCTTTCATGTATTGTTTTACTATTTTTTCCTTATTTTATAAATGATTTAACGGGAGGAAGGTTAAAAATAACCCGAATTTTCGGAGAAGGACCGAAAGTGAAAGTCATTCCTTTTTAAAGGACTTGCAGGAAAAATGATCAACAACTCCGGGCGTTCGTCCATATATTTTGCATTATCCAAAATTTTTTACTTAAAACTTTTTATTCAACCGCCGAATATCTTATTATTGGAAATATTTGTTGATTTATCGTGCGAATTTTTCGCCTTTTCTAAATAAATTCTCGCTCCTCATCACAAAGATGTACCGGTCATGAGAAAGTTAGTTGGAAGGCTCAGCTGCCCACCAAGAATATTCACTGAAAACGAACTAATCTTTAAAAAAAATAAAAGTAATCAAACAGAGTCATTAATTCTTCGATAATTTTTTCCAAAAATAACGATTATTAACTACAGTATGTAATTATACAACGATTTAGGCTGAGAAAAGGTAGTTAAGGTGTTAAATTCGGAATTTGAGTGCAAGTAAGGACAGAAATCTAATTAATTGAGATTACTTCAATAAATAAAAAAATTTTTATTTTATAATACATGATTGTGATATATAAAAAATTAGTATCAGTCGTACCGAAAAATTTAAACTTTTGATTATCATTTAGTTTAATATCTTTTCATTGGGTTAAAATAATTTTTATTTTGTAACACTATTATAACAATATATTACTCTTTTATGATTATATCTCATAACAGAAAGTTTTTTAACCTGAAGGAGCATTCCTTTTCAGTCATCTTGCATTTTATAAAAATTATTATATTCCCTATATTTAATAAGGAATATCTTCATCTTATCTTAAATTTAATTTTAAAACATTTTTAGAATTGTAAAAACGATTACCTGAGACAGCATTTCTAGGAAAATCTTAAAGACGTAAAAAAAGAAAATATTTTATTCTGCTAATAAGGAAACAAATAAAAGCCTAGTGAAATATAGATTAATATAAAAAATAAATACAGAAAAAGATTTTATGAAAATGCTTGAACTATATCATGGCGATCGAAGTGTATGAGCACCAAAACGACATATTCAATAAAGCTTAAACACCGTTACTGCCGGAAACGCTTCACAGTGTACAAACAGATTATATCCTATTTCTTTATTTATAAATGCCAAATAATATTTATCATTATAATGGAGACGGTGATAGAATGGAAGGGTTCTTAAAATTTGCATCGAGTAAAGTTGCTCCAAATAGTTTTACGGGTACTATTGATAAATCCAGTTTTCTTGTTTTGAAATGTTTGAGTCGTACAATAGTACCAATTTAAATGAGCAAAAAGCTGTTTTTTCAATAACGGGCTTAGGTACCCACGCAGATAACTCGCTGTCTCTTGGTAGACCGCGAAAAGGGACTTGGAAGGAGTCCGGGATGACTCCCCCTTTTGCTGCTCCTTCCCAATGTTTCGGCGCATCACTTTTATAGCAAAAATAAAAAACAAAAGCTACCTACCGCTAATTTTTAAAAATTAAAAAGATATCTTTGTTCGTCGTCTTTCGGACCTCTTCAAGCGCCATGTGATGGCTCAGGTCCATTCGTGATGCCCTCGGCATCACACCGGGAAACATATTTATTTTGCAGTAAAAAGTATTTTCATTATTGTTCTAAAAAAATCGGATTTAATTATATTTGATCGATTAGTTATAATCTAACATATTCCTACTCTTGTTGCATCCAATATAAGTTTTATTAAAATTAAAAAAAATTCGGATCACCTGGATTTTACCGCTTTTTTAATAAAACATATCATTTTATGAAGTTTTTAAAATAATAAATAACAATAACCAAAATAATCTAGATTATACTTTAAGATAATG
>LDMZ01026519.1:0-14038 GCA_001455285.1 Sphaeromyxa zaharoni | reverse complement strand
GTGCTAACAATCGAGTAGAATATTATTTATTTAATAGATGTCATTGTCAGGATGGTAGGTATCTCCGAGAGTACCTCAAGTTCATATCTCGCTTTTGCCAGAGCCAAATAGAGCTAGATCATCGGATCATTGTCTTTTGTTTAAAAGAAAGAGAATTGAAACGGAGAAAATCTCGACCATTCGCAAAACTAACGTACGAAATGAGGATGGTTCAGGTTTTTATGGAGGCAAATGTGGCTGACCAGATTCTAGATCTCTTTGAAGAGCAATCCATGACCAAGAGTCATGAGGAGATTCAAAGAAAAGTGAACCATTTATCACAAATGCTGATGGAGAATCAAGAGGGGAAAATCCGGAAGTTTTGTATTAATCTAGCCTTCAGTCGATGGTGCTTACACCACAATCATTCAAACACTGCCCCCTTTGGACGCTTGATAGATCAGCTTTTCAATCTACCTGAATTATATGAAAACTTCAGTCTTTTCCCATCCTCGTGTGTATGTCTCCTCCAGGAACACAATTCCCCTCCAAGGTCATTAGACGATCTTTACTTCAAGGACATCCAGGTTGGAACAATCTACTCAACCTCCTTCTATGAAGGTATGAGACAGAAATTCTGGACTATAATCACCATGTGTCTTATCAGTCATGTCGGGTATAGGTTTCACTATAAAATTAAACTACTCGGTCAAGGAGATAATCAGGTCCTCATTGTCGATATCCCCGAGGATATGCAAACTAATTTGGCACTCATTCATAATTATATAAACGCCCTTATCCTTAACCTTAAGACAACTTCATAATCAATCGGTATGAAGTTAAAGGCTGAAGAGATCTGGGCCTCAACCTCCTTATTTTCATTTTCAAGAGTTATATCTGTATGGTAAAAAGCTATCGAGGGGAAGAAAGAAAGCATCAAGACTCGGCCTGGATAATAACAATGATATATCAACTCTTAATGAACGAATTTCAGATTTCTATAGTCTCGGGGTTAATGTTGCATCTCATTCATTGTCTCCACTAGTAGCTTTCTACATGTCAACCTTTTATACAATTATGACTTTGACTAACAGTCGGAGGAATTTCAATTCTTGTGAGTTGCAATCACTATGCCATGTGACTTTAACATTGGGTGGATTAGGGGTGTCGTTAATAAATAGCATGGTGATCCGTGGGACCCATGACCAATTATCCGATAATTTATCATTGATCTCATGGTGTCGTATACATTGTCCTACAGTATTTGTAAAATATGTTCCTGGGCCTTTAATCCGGTAAACAAAAGGAGCGTGGAAAGAGTAATCTTAGACCCGTTCACCTTAAAATTAAACACCTTTCCAACATTCATGTCTGAAATCCGTGGAACCTTGTTCAAAGCTTTGATGGTTTACTCCACCAATGACGATTGTACCAGAATCTTCTATGAGGATACATCATTCAGCCTACAACAGTTGATTACTGGTTTATGGAGCATGAATCCATTCAATAGTCGCTTAGCACACGAACTATACAAAGTAATTGTTCAGCACGTTTGAAGATAATAGGAAGGTTTGTCAATTCTTCCTCACTCAGATTAGTTCTTAATGCCCAGTCAGAGACATTGCTGACAGATATTTACAAAAAGGTTAATAGTTATAATCTTCGATTACTGATGTATTATGTGCGCCTTTTTAGAAAACCTGATTCAGTGAGTGAAGTATCTGCATTCATGAGATGCCATGATCCCTGCTCATTGAGGTGGGCTATTCGGCTCAGGGAACAAGGATAGGGAAAACACATAGAAGGGGTCTCTCTCCCCTGTGTGGTCGAAGCATGGAAGGTTTGTTACCAGGATCAATGCTAAGAAGCAACGGGTTTCCAATGTATTTATAACTGCAATTACTCAAAAGTTTGTGATAAGCGATCTTATACGGGCTCTAGGACAAAAGTAAGATACCAAAAATCGCCCTGGGAAATAGTAAGCCCAACAGACCCTATTCGTGATTTATGTGAGATATTAACATTGAAAGATTGGTTAGTAGTACCTTCCGAGTCGGCTCGAATCTGGACTGCCTGTTAACACGATTACTCGAAGAAAAAACTACAATAGGAGATTATGACCTCTCTAAGTTGCATCGTACAATACTTGGGGATCAATCAATTATCGTCTGCAGGATCAAATATCCCACACAGGAGCCTATCTAAACATATCCCTTAATTTCACTGGTCAATATCGTCTGACTACTGATAATCTAACTAGGTGGATACAGGAGTTTGAGAATATTACTCTATTCTATCAAACTTTAATGTTGTATACTATGATCTCCTGTCTGACTAGTTATGATCTTAGGCCCCGGGGTGATGAAGACTGTTACATGGGGCACAATCAATGTGGTAGTTGTATTATATCTCAGAGCAACGAGCCATATGATTTGGGCTGTAGGCCAACATACTCTGCCCACCGTTTGAATACTATTACAATGCTTTCAATAAAACGTTCTCCTCGTCTTCCATATCCGATTAGCTCTGATCATCAGCTGTCAGTGATGGCACATCTTGTGAATGGTATTCGCAGTAGATACACATATTGTGCTCATATCAGAGCTGGACGGTTTTCAATGCTCAAGGAATATAGTATGCGCGACCTCAAATATATGGACATAAAGGTACTGTTGAAAATGACAATACTAGGGATGCCAATAATTGACAGTTATTTTGAATCAGCTCGAGGAATTGCTCTGGAACAGTGTTCAGACCTACAGGTGAGCATCCTTAAAAAAGTGTATAGAAAAATCCAACGTGGGTCATGCTTTAAACCTTGGATTTTTTATGCCTACGAACAAGTTGGCTTCCTCAACTGGATACATAGGCAGTTTTGTAGGCCCTTGGAGTTAGAAAAGGCGTGGACAGAGATTGCTTCCCCCTGACACGCATCCACTGCTTTTAAAGGAGCAACAGCGGTTGTTGGGTCCGTCAAAGATACTAAAGCTTGCAATGCCTTACAGGGTCTCACTTAATTACTTAAAGTCATTATCTGTGAACCAAACAGCGGAGTTAAAGTGCTCGTTTCCAAACATTCTTGCACAGCTTCTGGCCATGATTAAAGGATTTAAATCAGAAGGTCAAACAATGTGGCTCTCTGATGTTCTCTGTGGTATCTGGAATTTGAAGACTCTTCATGAGTTGCTTGAAATCCAAAAGATTAGAACGCCGAAAAGGATCGTAACCAATAAATTGATGAATCATTGTATTTTATAATTCATTTAATAGGAAGTCTTGAGCTCGCAAGTGAAATGCAGATAATTCTGTGCACTGCAAAGGTTAGACTACATGATCGGCGTCAGTGGACAACTCTTTCACATATTGCTGAACAGTACCCAAATTTACATCTGTCAACTTATACTAATCCGATTTCTACGTCTGAACAAAAATTGATCGGATTTAGGTTCACAAGCCATGGGCGATAGATCGAAGTCTACACATGTCGATCTGAACCAGAAGCTACTGATCAGGGGAGCCTCATAGACAGTGTTGTTATATCAATGCCAAGATTATCTCAGATAGATCAAGGAGTATTAATCATTAGTCTCAAAAGAGCATTACTCACCACTTGTTGCCTTAAGTAACGAGAGTTAATCAAAAAGATCGGAGACGTTTATTTTTCCTGTTCATCAGTTTCGCAATCTAAATTAAAAGAATTTTCTACCTTGCTCCGCCATCACCTCTTAGATGAGCACCTTCAATGGAGACAGAACTCAAGAGTGCAGAGGCATTATTTGACCTTACTGATTTTGCGTGATTATAGTGTACGAAGGGTGAAGCAAAAAGAAGAATACACTTATAATCCTATTTTTAACCAATATGCAGTCTATAATCAGCGGGTATGCAAGTTCGTAACCTCAGCAAGTCAATCCAGAACGAAGATGCCTTATCTCAAGGTAAGAAAGAGTATCATTTGCAAATATAAACCGATTGTTGATGATTATGTTGGCTTGTTAGTTTAAATTTAATTTAAAACGGGAACACTCCCAGGAAAGGGATACCCGGAGGGGGGATTTTGTAGTTGGTCCCAAGCAGTAGAGCTGGCCGGACTTGGCGCTAACCATCTCTAAAGCTCTTAAGGGCCCATTCACGGGCTTTGGCCTGGAAGTATTGAATTTTTTGTTTGGTTTGTGCCGTGCTGACTGCAAGCAAATACTGACCTTCTACAATTACTTCTAGGTTTAAACTGGAGAATGTGAAAAGACATAATAGAGGCAAAACCAACCATATTTATTATCAATATATTACCTTACCGATAAAGTGTTTCAGGTTTCGTTATGATTTGTGCGTCCACAACATATAGAAAAGATCCAATACTACAATTTGCATCCAAATAATTGTAATTTTGTATATTTGTAATGGATATATGTATAAAATTGATTTACGACAAATTTACACATGTTACTCATTACATTTGGAAACAAATTATTTTAATTTTAAAAATTTTTATCAGGAAAAGAGATTCCTAACAATTACATCAACAGGTTAAAAATTGAAGTGATGAAAAACTGATCCACGGATAGAGATAATAAAAAAAGAGTTTTTTGTTGAAGCTTATAAACCGAAAATAATCACTCCCTTTAAAACTATTCGAAGAGTAAGAGATAGATATCCATGTGTGGAATTCCCGATAATGATGATCAGTGTAGAGCTTTACGTACTTTTCTGAAGCGGATGGTTAGTAGAATCAATTATAAACTATTAATCATATTTTTCCAGTTTAGTTGTTATATTTTAACCCATGTCTTTTAATGTAAGGTCAAATGATCAGAATCAGCAGTTCATTGCAACGGCCAAATCGCTTTTCACCGTGTTAGCCGTTATTGATAGGTACTCACTCACATGATTATCCCACCAGTTTAGATTTTATTAAAAAATGAGATACCATTTAGGGTAGTAAATTTTCTTCTTTAGATGGCCCTTAAAATTTCAGGTTAAACAACATCTAATTTCAAATGAACAGGTGGAAATGACTACCCCAACAACTGGATCTTAATTCAAGATGATAAGAA
This sequence comes from Sphaeromyxa zaharoni, assembly GCA_001455285.1. Taxonomy (NCBI): domain Eukaryota; kingdom Metazoa; phylum Cnidaria; class Myxozoa; order Bivalvulida; family Sphaeromyxidae; genus Sphaeromyxa; species Sphaeromyxa zaharoni. The sequence goes on along the minus strand of LDMZ01026519.1, from coordinate 9,005 downwards.
ACCAATCAAATACATGAAAAAATTAATCTGTTATATTATTCTGATATGGTGGTAAAACAAAACAAATACTTAATAAAATTTTTAGAAGGTAATAATGATGAGAGGAAGCCCCAAGACATAAATTGATCTAATTTAATCCTCTACAACAGCCAGGATGGAAAATTCAAGGTTAAAACAAAAGGAATACAACTACCGGAATCAAAAGAGTAAGGAACTTTACTAAGAAGGTAAGGTAGTGGTTCAGAATATAAATGTGAAGGATGAATTCATTATCAAATAAAACAAGGTAGTGATCTACTTCACTTAGTTTAATTGGATCGAAACACGACTTTAGGAATGTGATGCTTGTTTATCATTAAAAAATAAAAATGAGGAACATGGTATTGAAAACAAAACAAAAGTACGGAGGGATAAATCATAGCTAGTCATCTCGGAAGCCCAATACATCTCTCTTGCTCACGACGACCATTTAGTTTCATCAGTCTAGTATTTAAGGGAAGGTTAGTGTGATGTTGATATAATTAGAACAAAAATTTATTATATTCCAGATGTACTGGCTTGTCAGTGATCTAAATTCAAATACATAATTATGTTTATTCTGAAAGTGATATTTCTCTTGCTTACTCATTTTTCATTTGATATTTAGAACAAGATGAGTTCAGAAGTTTTCCTTATTCCTGTAAAAGGATCTAATACTATAATTGAAGGGGTTATGCAACTTCAAGTGTAAAAAAATGGGCTCTCAATAAAATATAACTTAATTATCTTCTCAGCAATTGATTATGAAATAATTATTGGTAGTGGGATGGTCATTTGAACGAATTTAAATTATATCTGACAGCCAAGTTTGTTATTCACCAGGAAGAAGTACCATTGCTCATGGTAATAGATAAAATATTCAAAATCAATCCAGGCAAGCACTTTCGAGAAAAATCCGTTTAATTTTTTTGAAAGGTTGAATTATTGTTTCAAGAAGAACAATATGATTTGATTTATGTAACGTTTCTTTTGATATTTAACGTAGAGGAGATTCGTGCTCTATCTCATTAAAACACTTGATAATCTTTGAATATTGCGACTAAAAACTAAATTATCAAAACAGGAAGTATGAGAAAGAAAGGAATAATGTAAATATCCCAGGTTCATGTCTTTCCCCGTATTCCGAATATTATAAAATGGAAAAATTCGGTTGACTAAATATTAATTCAACAAAATGTTATAACAAAAAAAGCATTGAATACCGTTTGTAGAGGATAGTGGATTTAACATCCCTATTACATGCAAATATCTATTCAGAATTTGATTAGTTATGGATCTTTAGCTGTAGTGGCTTTTCAGATGAATCTTGCGCTTGGTTAGTGTTATTTCCTATAAATTTTATACCATTTATTGAAGAATAGATAAATATTTATATTAATCATACATTGACATATATATATATATATGTACATAATTTAGAAGTTCGTAAAATTTTAGACCCACAGATTCCCAGATAAGCTCGATTAAAATAACATATTACGAGTACTGTAGTTATAATATATTGATAGGAAAATATTTTCTTTAATTATATGACAGAATCGATAAATCTTTAATGCTGTAAGCTTTTAGCGATAACTTTATGTATCCTGGTATAGTCTATGTCTGTGTAAATATTGTGAAAATAGTTTATGGATAAAATTAACTTTTGGAATAAAAGTAAAACTAATCAATATTTTAATTATTTATCAAATGATCATCATAATTTTACTTGATATATAATATAATGTGAGTTTACAGACAAAAAATAATTTTTAACTGCTAAAGTAGAATCAAAAACGTTTTTATCAAACCTTGAAAATAAAGTTCTTTAGGTAACAGAATTTTCATAACATTTAAATGTTGACCCTAAACTGGTCTGGTGACACTTTTTCAGCTGCTTTTTATAATAACGTTTAATAAAATAAATCATTATTGTGTCGTGCAGTTTTGTGTGAACTCAATAATAATCCTAATTAGATGTAGTTTTAGTAAGCGAATCCTTGAAGCTTGATCACACCATGAGAATTAAATTAAACGTGAATTGATAGGGAAATATTTGTTAAGCTTATACGAGTCGAAATAATTGACATAAAATCAAAGTGATAAAAAGTTTCTTTATCAAATAGATCATGTTGAACATTATATAAGAAGTATAGCACTACTATTTTTTAAGATTTTACTCATTTATTGGTTCAATTAAAAAAACAGTTTATGTAAAGTCTGTGTATATGATTGGAATCTACCGGAGGGAGAGAAATTAGTTTTATAGACTTGAACGTAGTTTAAATTACAGTTGCTAGGGATCCTTAAGTTAGGGGAGTTTTTTATCTGTTAAATTACAGAGCAGAGTACTCTGTTCTAATCCATCTATTGATACCATCGAAATAATTGGAAAGCATGGGAAAATTTTATTTTATTTTCAAAATTATTAATTTGGTAACCAATTTTGCAAATATAAAAAGTAATAAGTATGCAAAAAAATTCAATTTTGAGAAAATTTTTGTTATGTTTACGAGTTTAAAAACGTTTGAATTGATTTATTCTGTTTGTTTCATAATATATTTTATAATATAAAGTAATTTTTTAGTTGTCGATATAATAATCTGATCAAAAGTGTTAATCTTTTTATTCAAGCCAACTTACCTCAATTAGTTCATCACTTAACTTTAATCAGTTTTACGTACTTTTTTAAGAAAAAATAGTTTTTACTAAATCACATTAACTTTTTCTCCTGAGAGAGCCCCATCCTTAAATAGAGACTGAATATGTTCTTTGCATTTGGTAGGTGAACTGGTTATTCATCGGGAGCCGTCTTGGCTGACATTGTTTGACGGGATTAAGCGACAAAATAGTACGGTGGTAATAGTTAATAAAATTAAAAGCACATTAATCTAAACTCTCTATCCGAAATTCCTTTATTATTATTCTACCGGATGTGGAAAATCATATTCTGATCAGTTTTTTCTTAAAAGATTTTCGTTATTTTAATGACTAAGCTATTTTTTCATAGTAATCTATCTGTTAGAAGATGTATTCCAGATATTTCAGAACTATAAAAGATGATTGCTTCTGCTCTTACTGCAGTGTGCTCTCCTCAATCAATTTGTACTTGTAGCTAAGAAACGTGGATAACAATGTACAAATATATCGATTCCAAGTTATTTAGTTGCAATTACTGTAAAAAACGAAATTCATTGAGAAATGAAACTGTGCTAAACTCGAAAACTCATATTTCATTCATAGGAGGAGATACATTCGAATCCTAATTTTTTAGAAAAACAGAAAAAAACCCAGTTCAAAAACAGGATGATATAGTATAGTCGTTCAAGTTTATGAATCACTTCTTGTATCTAAAAAATACCAAATCGGGCACATATTGGTCAACCAAGGGTAATGGGTTATTGATGAAGAGAAAAACGGCTTTATAATTCATTTTTTGGTAAGAAATCAGCCAATACTCAAAGAAATAGAATATTTTAATTGAGGTTTTTTCATTACTACCAGTGGCTGATGGAGCCATAACGACCTTGAAGATCTAGGTTTCGGTCTCCATTTTTTATTCATGACTGATTGTTTATGAAATATAACGGGAATAACAAAAACAAAATAGCACTTAACACGTGAATAAAATATATAGTGGACTCAATCTATTCGTTAAAATACGAAAATTTCCGAAAAATATATATGTGGGCAGCACATATATGATCATAATAAAACAATTTTTTAAGAAATTTCCTTGCCTTGATACAGTAGATTTCGAGGTACCCTCTTAAACAACCCTTCGTTATCTGATGGATAGCAAACAGTGAAACTAAGTTTCTGTGTAGCCGTGCGGGACTACGCCCTGCCGATTTATAATACTATCGTACCCACGATCAAAGGGCGCGGTAGTCGGAGGATATCGTAATATATTTTAAGAAAGATAGACGGACAATTAGATTAGCCTCTTTTTGAATGTATATTTTGCCTTTTTTATACACCGCTCCGGTGGATTCCATTTCGGGAATAAACTACTTCCTGGAGAAGAGGATTTCTCCTAGAAAGGATTCAAGAATACTTTTCCATAAAAATATTGTTATAATTAAAATGTATTCGATGTTCAAAATTGTATGTGTAATTAACGGCTAAAAGCAGTCATTAATTGGGTGCCACAGCCATGCGCACCAAATGTTGGTTAAAAGATTCAAAGTTTAAAAAGAATAATTTCATGTTTTATTTAGATTAAATTTCATACTGAAACATGTTTCAAAAATATAAGTTATGCCCTATTTTTCATCCACGCTATATATACTAAGAAACAGTTCGAACACAATACCCTATTGTGTTGTAATTTTTGTCATCAGTTAGTTTGGTAAAGATAGTAACAGATTGGAGGGAATCGGATTAAAGGAAACAGTTTCATGAATTTTTTGAATCTACAACAATATCTTTGGTAAGCTGGTGTTTAAGTAAGCCTCAGTTTTCACAAAAATTCTACAGTAATAGATGATAAGATCGGTTAATAACAGCAACATGGGCTCGAGAGGTAAGGGTTGAACGCAACCTAGTAACTTCTGAGCCGAGAATAAAAATTTTTTGGGTGCAGGAGGGCAGTATACCATGTATTGCCATTTTAGTTTCAAGCACCAAAGGTAATATCATCTTTTAACCATTTATACTCCATGTTTTTAGGCCAAGTCGAGAGTAATTTCCGTGTTCTCCTTGAGAGACGGGAGTTTAGGTTTCTCACGAACAGGGTCTGTGAACTTCTGGAGAGTTGAAAAGGAAGATGTATTTAGATCATTGGCACCGATGTCAGAATCATGGGCAAGATAAGACTAAGTGATAACGTAGAATTTGAAATGCTAACAAATTATAGTGGCATCTAATGTGATCCACCTTACAATAACAATACAAAGTATTATACGAGACTGACTAATAAGTCAATTTTTTTCCTAAATACCTAAAAAATATAACTTCCTTAGCTGCAATTTCTATCTCCTTTATCACCTTAATTTCTTCCAGTGACCTTGCCAGTAAAAATTTATCATCTAGTTCCTTATAGGTTCTCTCCAAATCCTGCACTAATGTGGGCTTTTTCATAGCAAAATCTGCTTACAAGTCTATTTCATGATTTATTCTTCCTTACTATATCATTTTTTCATCGGCAAAGAAACTGGTTCAATTGATATTCACGAGAGGTCGAGTGTATGGGATCATAATTTTCCAGGCCAACTCCTTCTATTCACATTCATCCCAATTCAAGGCGCAAATTTCTTCATACAAGTTGATCCTTAGTCCAAGTAATAGGGTGGTATTCTTTGAGGGAAAGGAAGCCCATTAGCAGCAAATACAAGCTCGAATCTGTTGATCAACTTTTTAAAATCTTCTATACCATCTAATTAAGTTAAACATTTTACGATGGCAGTCTATTATGTCATATATAGTATACCCTTCATACCCAAATCAACCTGACGCGATACATACAAAAATTTTGGTAATTACGACTATTACCGTGTACATGTGGGGGTGATGTAAGAGGGACAGTGATAGTTAGTTTTATTATTATGTGTTATTAAAATATATTGTCGTAGGAATCGAAAAATTCTAACAGCGTCAGGACCGGGTATCGTAATCCGCGACCCTGTGATTACGAGCCATATTGTCTATTGCTGACGTACATCTGCTAAAACTCTTATATACCAAGTCATAACATTATTTGTGCTACACAAGGAATGGTAGGCGAACTGGTAGAAATACGACTTTAAAATATTTGTACTATATAAATTCCGTCATTTTTATGTTTCTTAAATAGCACCCACAGCCTGACGATACTTAGTCATTAGGTACTCTTTCCTGAACCGCCTGATTCAATGGATTGATGCATTATTATATATATTTATCCTAAAACATTTTCTGTCTTCAAAAAATAAACATTACCTTGAAAATAATCGGTATGAAACCTCTGCAACCTTTTCAATTTCAGATACTTTTAATTACAAATTTTTACTCCTGTAACAAAGATTTACATCCAAAAAATAATTTATAAACTAATTTTAATAAAATACATATGAATTTTATGTATAAAATTATAATAAAAAAATGAAAGTCTTATCTTACCTCAGGTTTCAACATTTCTGGGAATGCTACCTATTCAGTAGCGCAACAGAGATAATTATTACCATATAAATTTTGAAAAAGAAAATTTCACAATGAATTAAATTGTATTCATTACTGATAGAGATATCAACTCATATATTTTTGCAATTGGAGGAAAGAAGCACAAAGATAGAAAAATTTTCGTCAATGTTTCCCAACTGAACAAAGTGAATAACAATGAAACTGCACCCTATAAAATAAGATCTTAATCTAATTAGCAATCCTTTTTTAATTCAATCCGCTTTACAAAATTTAATGACGAGTATTTCATTTCCATTAAAATTTTTTATAAAATATCGAAATATAAAAGCATCGTTTACAAATATAATTAATATTAATCAAGAACAGTATTTTATTTTATATAATAATTGTTTTAAATAAAAATTAATAATCCATAAGATTAAGTAAATGCCATTTTCTAAGCCCTAAAATAAAATACGATTCTTTTTATTTATATTATGGTTGATATATATAATCAGTTAGCTTATAATTTATCATAAAAAATTAATATTTACATATTTTAATTCATTGTGTGGTAGGAAAATCAATCTGGACTAAATAGTAGTTTTTAAATAGATAGAATTGATCTTTTAGCCGGATTGAATCAATTTTACTAGTAACTAATATACTTTACAGCATGAAATTGATGCTAAACATTTTACTAACTTGATTTCTAGAATATATTAAGCCTAAGATTTTTTAACTTAATTATAAAAAATAACCCTATGCATTATTTTGAATTTAAAAAAATTATATAATGAATAGAAAAAATCATCGATAATTTTTAACAATACAAAGGTATGGTCTAATGTACATTGATGAATTTTTCGAATAGCAATTTATTTGCTTAAAATGCATTCAGGGTTAGTTAAAAACCTTCTTGAAACTAACAAAAAGGAACCAGTTTCATTCATTTTAGACAAATTGTTTAATGGCAGTTTGTATATTTTAGATTGATCATGATAAGATCACCAAATATGATAGATATTTTTTGCATTTTGGCGTATTCACAACTTATTCCATGCAAAATTGATCAAATGAAAAATTTTATTAATATGTATTATAATTTTAAAATCTTTGAATAATAAGCTAAACCACTCATATAGTCCACTATTTGATTTTGCTACTGTAAATGCCTACGTTACACTATGTAAAGTTCCTAATTAAGTCTTTCTTTACGTGTATTTTCGGCCTTAAATAGTCCGGCTTGAAGGGGACTGGTACTCGTGTATTCCGATAGTGAGCATTGTCGGGGGCTTCCGAAACGCCGTATTCAGGCGGGGTTAGTTGGGAACTATCTTGGCCCTTCACAGCTACATATCTTAAAATATTAATATATATACAATTCTTCCTCTCTATCCTCTTTATTTAATTTTAAAGCATTTTCATCACTAACAATAATTTAAATTTATTCTAAGAGTATTTATATGACTTTCTTTAATTATTTAACAACTTAGGACGCTTTAACATGAGTTTTCTTATGTGAACCTGAAATCAACGGTGCCAAGATTCAACTTTTTTTATACTTCTGAAACAAACTTCTTTAAATCGGATAATGACCTTAATCTTAGTGAAAAAAGTTGTATAAAATAAACCCCTCCATAATTTATGAACTGAAAAACAAGTGTAGTTACCGTTAAAATATGTGCCCACTCTAGCTCCTTATTCTTGTATAATGTCCCTCTTAACCATTCAAGCATCTGCTATTTCACTTGATGATAAAAATTCTAGACCTACAGTTTATCTTATTAAAATGGAGAAAGTATTTTCTTTAACGTATAAAGTTTTTAACCAGATGGGAGATACTCTTAGGATATATACCATAGTGAATAGGAGAGTAAACACAACGGATATGGATATCATGCCGGTGTTTATGAACATCTTTAATCTTAAAGCTAGCATTCGTCCAATAAAAAACACAGAACCAGTTAAAAATAAAATATTGTTCACTCTACGTCCCAAAATACGTGGTAAACTGACACAGCTTATAACGCATTTGTGAATCATAAAGAGAAATAGTCTTAGAGTAAATTTTTTCTAGGTAAAAAAAATCAGCACGTGTGTTCGATCCAAGGTGTTTTAGTTCGGATCGCATTATGCTTGGCAACATTAAAATGAATTATTATCATTTCAGAATTTGGGTGACATGATTTTTTGTAGAGTAATTACCAAAGTCAGGGAAGAACCAGAATCAACATTTTTAAGTTTTCTTGACATTAACATACGATTTAAATTAATAATAATTCCTTTCGTATAGACATAACTGTGTGTGTATGAATCATGCACAGTTGGGTGAAAATAACAGGAGCCGCGTTAAATGTGCCATCCAATATTCAAAAACTCGTAAGCAAACGAATTTTAGAAATCTTGATTCCTTCTTCTTTTATTAAAAATGAATCATCTGTAAATTTCTTGGATAATTGATACGAATAGATAGTTTGGATAAAAATTTTAGCTCCCTTGCGTTCTCCTTTGAACCTTTTTATTGTCTTTTTCAGAGCTCTTCTACCAGGCATGTAAAGTAGTATCGATATGATATTGAGATTCATAAAGATCCTGAATTACCTTAATGATTTACAGTTTTTCTCAATATTCTACCTTTGATTTCATTCCGAGTCATATATTAGGTTGTCGCATAAGTTCGCGAACAGTAAAAATTGAAAGGTTTTAAAGTATTTTAAAAGGGCTTGTTTTCGAATTTTGAATAAAATAAACACCGATTTATCGCGTATAAATTTATATTTGATGTTCTATCATTTTAAGGTTTTACCCCCCATTTTAAATAGATGGAAAAGTCTTTTGATACAATTAACTGCAGACATATTTTAAAGTTTTTGTTTGATGCTGGT
>LDMZ01026467.1:0-12144 GCA_001455285.1 Sphaeromyxa zaharoni | reverse complement strand
TATATATATATATATATTAAATTTTGTTCAAATTTAACCCAAAAATATTGTGTAAGTAAAAAAATTGCGAGCAAAATAACTTTAATAAACTAATAAATTTAAATTCTACATAATAAAATATTCTTTTGCAGTGACATGAAAGTAACTATAAAATTCCCGGGTTAACTAAGGCAATGATAAAACGTTTTTTTATGTGAGAATTAAAAGAATTAATTTATTATATATAAAAATGCTTTTAAAATATTTTGAGTACTTGAAGGAGTATTTTTATACCATACTCAAAATACCAAATAATAAGAAGGCTCTTATCAAGATGAGAATGTTTGATTGAGTTTACAATTTTTTTTTAAAAAAGGAACAAAATTCATAAAAAAAGGTAACCATGTAACATACATGTGTGCACAATTTTTATTAAAAAGGTTAATTTTTATATAAGCATTTCTATAAAGATCTTATAATTACTTCAAGGGTTATTTTAGTGCAGTAATTTCCTTATTACTAGAGTCACTACAATAAAAAGGAGCGATTACATAATTTTTAGGAAAATTTATACTTATCAGATCTATAATTTCAATAGAGAATTTATAATATTTATATGAATATTAAAAAATCAAAGTTGATTTTTTTGGAATTTTATTTTATCATTCGGAACACAAGTTGAAAATTATTGCAGTAGTAGTCAAGTAAATTTAAAAATAATCTCAGAGGATTTATTTACAGGAAAGTTAAAACATTGATTCGTCGAAAAATGAACTTGTAAAATTTTTTTAATTTACAACTGAAACTTTAGTTAGTTAGTGTCTTAATCCGAAACATTTATATTTCACTGCCTACAATTAGGTACAGCAGTACATAATTAATCAATCTTTTCAACTTAACTAAGTAAGAAAATTTCTCCTGATATACACCTATCATTCCAGTTTTTATAAATTGATTATTTACTTTAAAATTCTTAAAATAATTTTGAATTATTTTTTTTTCATATCTAAACGGTAAGGCGCATAATACATGAAATATGGCTCCAAATCTATACCTTTATAAAAATTTTAAATGATTTAGGGATATATATAGATATGATTAATGATTTATATTAGTCCAGTAAAAATATATTCGATTTTTTTTGTCAGAACAGATAAACATGGGGATTTATCTTGCATGGATAGAAATATATATAAATATAATAAATGTTTCATTGTGTAAATATAAGTTGTTTAAAAATTGAAATTATCATCTGTCAGGTAAAGATATCCTATAGAGCATTAAGAGCTATCAATAATGGCATACCTCCGGAGCTTATGATTACAAGTTTTGTACAGCTTTCTAAATCTTACCAGGCATATAAATGTAAAGTAGTTATATCTGCATGTTATTTATTCTTACATTAAGTTATAAAAAGCAACAGAAACATTGCTTATTATTTCAAAAAGTGAATGTCCATAATCATATTATCTTGAATATTTTTTACTATAAGTTTCTTGAACCCATATGCACAGATTGTTCAACTTTACAGCGTTTCATAATCATGAAAAAAAGCTATCCCAATCTTAACTAATAATCTTGATTTCATTGCATTATACAGATAGTTGTTGTCATTGCGGAATATATATACACCAATAGAAAAGAATAAAGAAGATATCGCATTTAAAAATTTAGATGATTATCATATTGGGATAAAACGAAATAATGTTGAATAATATAAGTAAGGATTACAAACTAAATGCAAAAATACTTGTAAGAAATGTTACACATGAATGGTTTCAAATATCAATTTATAAAATTATTTTTATTACATATATAGTTAATCCCATCATCTTAAGCGCCGCTCACCTGAAACCATACTGGCCAAAAGATTTTAGTGACACTATCATCTTTATATTGTTGTATCTTCGAGTAAGATCTAGTGGCAAGGGATTTCACAAAAAATTATACCTTAATTTAGTACCGTCAGTGATTTAATTCGATGAACAACAAATTATCTTACACGTATATTCCACAGGTTGGAGTAAACTCAACTTTTTAAAAACTTTATTAGGAACTTTAAGATTCCTCAAATGGAACCGAGAATATATAAAAATAATGGATTATTTTTAGTCCAAAAATTTTATAGGAATTAAAAATCTTGATAAAATTTAAGTTCCTACTTAAAAATAATTTTTTTATGGAATGAGCTTCACAGTTGTATTTTTTAAAATTATATCTATATCATAATAAAATTTATTTGTGTCTTGAATTCTATATTTATTAAAAATGGATCTTAAATTTTTCAATCAATGATAAATAAAATTTTAAAAAAAATTCTAATTAAGATTTCTGTCATAACTATAATAGTTATCAATTGAGCTAAAAAAATGTTGCTTTATATCTAAATTAATTAGGATTATTCATGAAGACTTTTCATTTAAATATTAGAATATAATACTTTCAATACTTTGCCTGACTGCGTACAACACTAGATATATTTTAGATTTTCTAATAGTAGAGTAAGCATCTATACTAAGTTATTTTATCATTTGATGTTTATTTTCGTGTATAATTTGCAGAATAAAATTAAAAAATTCACCTTAATATGCATATCACATCAATTATGATTTATTTAAATATAATTATGTATCATTCGACTTTCATTTAAAGTAAAAATTTGGTCGTTTTAGGAATTACTTTTGTATTATTTTATTTTTATAGCCATCCGTATTTTAGAAATACAATATTATATTCAATAATTATTTTTTAAAGTAGAAAAACATGATGACAATATATATTAAATTAATGAAACAATAATTATAATAAATTATGCCTATAATTTGATTGATAACAAAATAGTAAAACGAAATATTATTAATTTTTTATAGATTTTTATCTTTTTAAATTAAAAAAGTACCAAGTTCAGATTAAAACATTCAAATTGCTTACATGATGGGTTGTATAAATCCTTTGCTGTAAAATCTGCAAGAATAGGTTCTATAACAGTGAATAATATATTATGCAAGTCATATTATACCCAACACCCACGGGTTTGTGTTTATAGTCTTTTTTATCATGCTTGAAGTACCGGTTCCGAGTAATAACACTTTACCATGAAATTCCCGGTTAAGATCATAGAAAACCACTCCATTTAAGTAACATTCGAAGACATGTCGAGTATTAGAGTTGAGTCTCATAGATACAGTACAAGAGCGCTCAAGTTTAGGGGAAACCTTACAATGATACTTACAAACGGACTTTTCTTTTATCAAATCATCAAGGTATACTATAGTGTCAACGAAGGGAACTAAGTGGTTTTCGAAACTTATATTAAGTATCCCATTTATTCTAAATTTTGGAGAAATTGGAGATATTGCAGGTAATTTTGATTTAAGATCTATAAATTGATAAAAGCATATAATAAAATTCTATTGATAAAACTAGATAAAAAATTTAAAAATATAATATTTTTATAATTAAAAGGGAAAAAAATATATAGCAGAAAAAACCTTTAAATATACTCACAAAAATAGTTAAATTTTTGAATTGTTTTACCTGAAATTATCGGTGCGATTATTCTCCCTATGAGAATGTAAAACACCAAAAACTCCATAACAGTAACCTCCAAACTGATTGAAAGACACGAGAAAAATTCTATTTTTAAACTTTAACATGAAATTAAAATAGTGTATTTTATCATAATTAAATGCCTTAATCATGTAACTTGAATAATGCCTCATGCTGAATACAGTAATCGAATAAGCCAAAGTCCAATCATGAAGTTACTTTTGATCCGTAAAAAAGTTATTTTCATAATTTAAAAATAATAAAATGTTCTGGATATTCTAATTATGGAAGCAGGTAGCGTTATTAGTTTATTTAACGGAATCTTACTATAAATTAAAACATTTAATCTAGTGACATTTATTATATGAGAATGTTTAACTACTCAAACCTAAAATTTTCCGAGTTGATGTGAATATGGCAACGCATTGCATTAGTATTTGGCATGTTATTTTAGAAAACCTGTAAACTACTCCAAAAAATGTTATCAATCTTATGATAATTTTAAATATAGTTCACAAAAGACATGTCAAAAAATTCCCAGTATAGCGAATCATGCTGAATAAATTTTAGTGCAAAATTAATACTTGTATAAATTGTCCATATTTCATCAACCACTGAATGTTTCTCTAAATCCGATCATAAGTTTCATTTTTCTTTAATACTTGTATTTCTTCTATAATATTAAATAAATCTATTATGTTATTAATAACGTATTGTTTCAATTATCTGTTATGCTTCATTTGTGAAATTTCTGCTGTTTTCTATTTTAAGCGTTATTTTTAAAGGTAATCCACGATATAAAGAAAATTAACCTAAACCTTTTATGATTTGAGAGAAATTATATAACATCTATGGAAATTCTTTTGTATATATATAGTCGATTTATTTAGCAGCTACATAAAACCTTTCATCTTATTTGTCAATTAAAGTTGCTACAATTTGTTTACTAAATTAAACAATATTCCAGATTAATTTTAATTACTGTCAAAAATAAGTTTTTCATTCATTATATTTGTAGCTGAATAAAATTTGGGAAGCACAACGTTTTCAAAAATATATCCGCCTTATAGATTTTCTGTGCATTAATCAGAAAACCATATTCCGGTTATATCTTCTTTTTTAAACTGAAAGCATTTATGACGATAGAGATTATTAAACTAATATATTTGTTCAAAGCTTTCACATTTTGCAACCTCTAATAACAAAATAATATGTGCTGTGAATTTGAGAATACTTGTTAAGTTACAGTCCAGGGAATCTGCCAATTGTAACATAAAAGATAAACCATAATAGACATATAAATAGTGGATGTAAAGACAGCATATTTTTAATTAAAATAATTCATGCACTTAGAAAAAAAAATAAACTAAGTTCTACATTTGTCAATATTCGGTTACTTAAATATAATAAAAATACTATTCTAAAATGAAGAGGATTTGTCATTCTCAATTTTGATTATGAAAAAATATTAAAAATGAAATGTAACTGATTATTTCCACACAATCAATTGACACGATAACTGCAAAGCTGCTTTATCCGTGACACATCCTGTTTCTAAAATATACCGTCTCTTATATTATCTAATGCTAAGTTAATAAGTTCTTAATGTTACATTTTTAATACATTCATTATAAGATACACGAGATTATCTACCTAGTCTACGACATATAACGAGCGTTACTGTATGCCATCCAAAACCCCTACTATTGGCCATTCTTAAACTGTATGATTAGTGTTGTATAAGTTTGTTCAACTGTTTTGTTTGCATGAAATCTTATTAAAATTTTAATTTAAAATCCCATAAAGTAAGTTTCTGTAAATTTCTCGGTTTCCTATTTAATAGAAGTGTCTTGTCAACCGGAATATCTTGATATCCGGATAAGTAAGAGTCCAAATATTAATTTCTCTACTGTACAAATGCTAATTAGGAATTTCACAGCTGTTTTTATCGAAAACTCACTCCTGTGTGTTACATTTGGTGGATCAATATATAACACATGTATACCACAATAATTTTGCGAAAGGGAAAATAATATGCCTTTTCTTTTATTATACCTCAAAGGAAATGCCTCAAAAATCAAGAGAAGTATTTTCGTAACAATGTTTCCGTTAGGTAATAAACTTTTTGCATTTGCTGTAGTGAACATACTACAATCTACGTATTTTTTTAAAATTATTTATGTTACTGTGGTGCATGCTCAGCCGCCACTAGCAACTGGGTGTGGTCCGCCTATCTAAGGCGTTTAGAGGTGTGCGGCGGAGGAGATAGATATATATGTAATTATTTTAAGTAATTAGTTTCTACTTAATTTTTTTGGTGATATATGCTTTTAAATGGATTCCTCAAATTTAAATAGAGTGGCAGAGAGGACACCGAAGGATTTAGAGTTTTCCTCTAAATCCTTATTTACTAACCACCTGCAAACCGAAGGATATCCCAGAGGGTACCTCAGTTACCTTATTTTTATTATAGATTACGATAGTTCAAAACTAGTACGTAGGTCATCGGAAGTTTAATAATTATTTGCACGTAATTTTATGCAGCATCAGATACAAGAATTTAAAATACTACGTACGGAAATTTATCTGAACTAAAAACAGATGATAGTTGGGAGTCCTGCTTTAATTGATTAAAAAATTTATTATAAAAAATTTTAGAATATACTACATACATAGGGTGGTTCATAGATCATCTAAACCATGTGGTGGTCGAAAAATGTTTTGAGTAGTGGAGAAGCTAAGACATGGCTTTAAAGATAAACATGGGAAACTAATAATATTAAAAATACGCTGGAGCGATTCGTACAAATCGTTAATTGATCTTGCTTATCATATACTGGTACATTAATGAGGTTTTGAAGTAGTTAGCTCTTCGATTCCCTACCTTGTTATTTAAATTTTATTATAATATGGAAAGAACGTACTATTATGGTTTCTGAAGAAGGGAGCGAATTTTGGATTTTGTCACTAAAATTAAGCAGAAAACGAAGTTCTCAAAACTACGAAATTTTCCTTATAAGATCATGAGAAGCATATTCATATGTAAATTAAAAGTATAATAAAAAATTATAATAGAAGTATTATTTATATTCGTTGATCAATAGGCTTTTAAAAGAGCTGTGGGGTTCGAAACAAATATGGAAAATTTTGGATATTTATAGGATAAAATGAAAGAACCAAAATAGTTATTTCAACCCTGTGGCACCTAGTATGATTCGAACAAAACTAAGAGTCAGTCAGCGATCTGGCCTAAGAAATCATTTGCAATTATTACGCTAATTTAATTCTATAATTACACGTATCAAAAATGGCTACTCGGAAAGAGTGTTAAAGCATATAAAAATATAAAGGAAATTGATGGCAGAAATAGTTTAGAAAGCAAAATCAACCCTGCTGCTTGGTTTAATTTGGTATGCAGAATGCAATAATTACATGTATAGCATGGAAATCGGATCCAGGCTTAGTTGTGACAATCGCTGGGTACGAAAATTACCGTAAATTGAATGTTTGATTATTCAGATATGAAAATAAATTTTTACCTATGATATACGTTAGACTAAGTTTAATCGGAAAGTTTGAATGTAATACAATCCATATGTATATCAATATTTGTAACGATTTTTCTGATATTCAAAGAGATGTGTGTTATATGACACGTCTGAAATATAAAAACTAAACTACTTCCGAGGACTACCGAGTTGGCGAATGCTAATTATCACTGTAAGACATCTCCTCCTTTGGGATATTGCAAATTCAATCGTTAAAGTAAGGTGGTCTTCTCTTCTTCCTAACGGGTCTTTCATTTGGAGGAGTTATTTCATCTTTTTCAATTGGATGCAAAGAATTTCATTCGCAATCTGAAATATATTGGTCACTGGAGGATCCATTGCATTCAAACATCCAATTATGATGATTAATTTTCTTTTTTATGAGTAGAAACGAAGATTCCTGAATTTGTATAAAGGATGCTGTGTTTATGTTATTATAAAAGGACCTGAATATTTATCATTCAATTTTCCTGATTCAGTGAACTTAGAAACCTCTTTGTTGACTAATGTAGTTATTCCAATTGATCCATCCTTACATGCTCTAGAACGTAAAGATGATAGTTACATTGCCCTGTTGGCAACGTAACACAATTAAATGCAAATGGAATGACCAAGTAATAAACATTGTTGAAAATTTAAAGAATATGTCACCCAACACTGCCCAAATGAAACATCAAGTATATACCGGAAAACACACAACTATTTCCAAAGGTACTACAACCCAGGTGCTTTACTACGCACCATATAACATCACCCCTTTGGTACAACAAGTGATTGAAACTAACGAACAAAGGGACCTGAGGCAACGCGAATATCTATCGAACCAACCGGATTCTATCTCAATCACTGTCGCTAAATCTTTGGCAGTACTATTTCCCAAATCAAATAGAGATTCCTTATTAACCCTTATAAAGTACACGTAAATATTGGAATATATTACGTTTTTTATGGAAATAAATTTCAAGGCTAAAGTAATTGTCGATGATTGGTTCGAGTGGAGTAACAAGAGGTGGCAGAGAATTAGTAAAAATAGTGCTACTGCTTTAATCATTGAGATGTTAAAGAAGCACACAGATATGTGTATCGAATACTTGAACAAAAACGTGTATAGTGATGAGACAGAGATGGCTAAAAAATATACAATCCCTTTTTTCTCAAGTATGACGAAAAGTTTAATATTGAATAGTAATACAACAAAAGTTGTTATTTTCATTTTTATCTAACTTATTTTCAGGCATATACAGAAACTAAATTGAAAAGAACAGCACACACATCTTTAGTGTCAGATGTAGAGTGTGCATTTATAAATGGTATATATAATTTAACAACAAGAAATATGAAAACTAGTCACAGGAAACATTATATTACAAAAACATTCCAGTTTAATTTACTCCCTAAACATCCAAAAAACAGGATCTTAATACGTTATTTGAGAACGCTAATCTCTAAATCAGAATTTAAATTCCTTATTAGTGTATTACATAATTCGTTGTTTAATGATAACAACGGAAAAGTTGTGTTATTCTTATATGGAACCGGTGGTAATGGTAAGAGCGTGTTCTTATCTATCATTACAAAATTTTTTGGAAGTTTGTCCTGTTCGTTATCGCAGGATATCTTTACCATGCCTACTAATACCAACTCTACGAATCCTATATACAAAATGGTAAGGGGGATGTAGCGATACCCGAGACTCTTTCAAAAATGTACATAACGGACAGACTAAAAGTTTTGACTGGGGGAGATTCCATTGAATATCGAATGACATTAAAATTTTAACCTGCCAGGCCAATTTTTTAGTGGCAACAAATAATACACCTTTTTTTAATGCCGATGATGATGCATTGTTGAGAAGAGTTCACCTTATTACCTTTAGTGCCAGTTTTGGTAATAAGAGGATTGACAAAGAATATTTAGCGACCCTAACCAGCGATGAGGCATTTAGTTCATTCTTTTAGTACTTACAAGCTCATCCATACGATGCCGAATTTTTAGAGGGTCGCAGGATTCCAGTTCTTGATATAAGTGGAGTGGAAATGGAGATTAGAGTTATACCATTTGAAAGGTTTTATTTATTTGTATAAGTTTTAATATTTTTAGTTATCTCAGGGAAAATTACGTTTTTGGTTCGAAAGAGGACATGGTTTGTATGGCTGATATAATAACAGAGGTTATTTTTACTGTATTTTCATAATATTACGTTAAGTAGTCTGATTCGAGTATAAATTTAACATCGGTACTGTACAAAAGATATCGCTACACCGCTCTTCAATTTTTTAGAAGTATAATCCCCCAAGAATCATGGTTTGTACTTTAGGAAAACCAAGTTTAATTAGAATGTAGTTTCCTATATGGTACTTTTTTCATGTAAATTTTTATTGAATTGTTTAATCGCTAGTTCTCTTGCTTTTTCCAAGTTTATCCCAGCAATTTTATTTGCTGTTCTAAGTTTTTGACAAAAAATATAATAATTTGTTGATTCTCTTTCGCAAACTCTATTAGGTAAAAAGAGATTGATTGGGAGAGTAAGTTTTTACCTAATACCAATTTTGCTGGAGGAAACCCGGTCGATGAATTTATCGTTGACCGTAAGGCGAAGAGAATTTTATCAATGTGACTATCCCAGTCGAAATTGTCTGTCATAGCGTTTCTGAGCAATTCTTTGATAGATTTATTAGAATGTTCTGCTAATCCATTTGACATGGGATGATATAGAGTCGATCTGAGTTTTTCAACCCCGAGATATTTAAGAAGATCATGAATAAGTACATATTCGAAACAGGTTACTTGATCCGACTGAATGTATTTCGGAATTGCGGATCTGTATATAATACATGATAAAATTCCGTTTTCAGCTGATTGGTCTGATGTTGGAATCGCTTCGATCCATTTTTAAAAGTGATCAATACAAACGAATAAGTAGCTATTCCCCAAAGGTGATAAAGCAAACGGTCCTGTAAAATCGATTCCCAATGTTGAAACCATTCTTGGAAGATATAGGATGTAAAGTTGCTTTGGAAGTATAATTTTTTGATTTTACAAGGGAACACTCGGTACAGTTATTGATAAAGTTCCTTACTTCGGTTGATAATCCTGGTCAGTAAGACCTTTCTGAAGTATGTTTGTTGTTTTGGAAATACCAGAGTGTTTAAGGGAGTTAATATGTTCTGTCTGAATAAGTTTCTTGGTCATATGAGCAGGCACTACTAACTGAACACTGCGTATTCCTGTGTGATACAATATATCATCGATCAACTCTAAATTGTTTTTCTCCCAATCAACATTGGGGATAATCCCTTAGTAATGTCTGGTATCCATGGATCGAAAAGCTGTTCAACATGTACATTACAGTTCGATTTAAGGTTAATTACTGAAACCAGTCTTGAAAATGAATCGGCTACCAGATTTTTATCTCCTGGAATGTATTGAATTGTAAAATCGAATTGCTCTAGTTCCTGTAACAATCTGCTGCGACGTCCATGAGAATTTTCAAGTGTTTTAAGAGAGGTTAATTGATTATGGTGTGAAAAGTTGTATTTTTGATCCCAGTACATAATGCCGAAATTTTCTCATTGCAAATACTATTACGTAGAACTCTTTGTCAAAAGTTGAATATCGCCTTTTAGTAGAATCTATTATTTGACTGGCAAACGCTACATGGTATATTGAACCATTATGAGCTTGTGATAATGAAGCTCCGACTGCGGTATCTGATACGTCCGAGTGTATAATAACCGGTTTAGTAAAATCAGGCTTTCCAAGGGTAGGGATATTGCATACCACTTCCTTTAACGAATCAAAAGATTTAGTGAACATTTCATCGAAATTCCATGAAACATTCTTGAGTAAAAGTCCATACAACGGTGCCGCCAACATTGCAAAATACTTTATAAAATGGTGATAAAAACGACAGCATCCAAGAAAAGGTTTAAGCTCTGTTACTGAAGATGGAGTTTTAATATTTAGAATGGCAGAGATGTGGTCAGGGATAAGGCTTATACCATTTTTAGAAAGTTTGAAACCAAATATTTGATTGATTGAAATCCAAACCTGCACTTGGAAGGTTTCAATTTTAGGCCAGCATGAGAAATCTTCGAAAAAACCTTATCTAGATCCCTAAGATGTGTTTCCATACTATCGGAGAAAACAATGATATCGTCAAGATACACTCCACAGCAGTTAATGCCATCTAAAATTGTATCCATCAATCTTTGGAAGGTAGATGGGGCATTGCATAACCCAAAAGGTATTACATTGAATTCATAAAATCCACTACCTGGGATGAACGAAATGCAGTCTTTTCTTTAGTGGATTTATCCAAGGCGCACTGCCAATAGCCTGACTTTAGATCTAGTGTTAAATAAAAGGTAGATCCACAAGAATGACTTCTAGGTTTGGCAAAAGATAACCGTCTTTTTTTATAACCAAGTTTAATCTCCTATAGTCAACACAGAACCTGTATTTTCCATCTTTCTTTTTTATAATAAGCGCGGGTGAGGACCAGGGACTGTTTGAATGAGAAATATCTTTATTGAGCAACATTTGTTTAATTTGGTTATCCATTTCTTTTTGTAATGGTACTGCCATACGATAAGGTTTTGATGTTATAGGAGGGGAGTCCTTTGTATGTATAGTGTGTGAGATCATGTCTGTGAATCCTAAATCAGTGTCATAGATGCAAAATATGTTCCTTTTTGAGAACAGAAATTCTTCGATCTGTAAGGCATGTTTTTTGGTAGGCTGTTATCTATTAAAAAGTCTATTTCGCCATGGCATGTAGAATTAACTGTGCTTTGAATTAATGGTATATCTTGAGACAAGTTTACACTTAAGTTAAAGTTTCGGATAATATCACATCCGATGATTGGATCAAAATTTATTTGGTCGGAAATCAGGAAAACCCATTCCACGGTAATTGAACATATCAAAATCTTTAAATGGATTTTTCTAAGGCAAGAAATAGGCGAATCTTCTACAGCAACTAATTTGTGGTTTGTTGGGGGAGTGTAGTGTAAGTTAGTTTGTGACGCGCAGGCTTAGATTAGTATTGTCTTCCTCGTGCTAGTTC
>LDMZ01026454.1:0-10424 GCA_001455285.1 Sphaeromyxa zaharoni | reverse complement strand
TGTCTTCAAAATCATTATTTACAAACTACATTCTGACAGGGGGGAGGGTTACGCCTGGATACCACAGTTTTATAATCCGCCTTAAAAAATAGGGAATATGAAAATAACATTTAATGTTTCTGTTTTTATATCTTTCATTTCAAAAGCCAATTTGCTTCAAAATATGACCCTGGTTTTAATATATGATAATAACTGAATAAGCTATCGCATATAAGCGGAGTTTAGAATTACAAAATACAATGCTAAAATCAGGAAGTCGGTTTATATGCGAGTATATACGGTAAATAGGACAAAACAAAAGAATCTTTTTCTTTATTCATATCAAGATGTATAATTTCTTCTAGTATGTAGCATAAAAGTAAGCATTTTACATCTTTACAGTGACAAAATTCCATGAACAAAAAATATGGAGTGAAATTAGATAATTTGAGTGTCGGCTTATATGCGAGTATATACGGTACTCCTGAAGTTCAATAAATCCGAGATTAACGCATCAACGATCATGACATTATAAATTTTTTAATTAAGTTAAATAAAATATTCATTTTGTAAAAAATATATCTGTAAATACTTCCCCACCAATATTTTAAAACTTTAATATTATGCTTAGTAACCTTCACTCAACCTATCTGCGAGTTGGTGGTTCATGTTATATACCGGCATAAACGAATAGAAAAATACTTTTTATTAGCACTTTGAATAGGATATTAGACAGATACAAACCTCTATGCAGTAGTGGTAAAAAGAATTTTGAATCCCGTTACAAAAAATTTGAAAATATCTCTACAAAGTTAGAAAAATTTGAGTAAGAGAACATTTATTACATCAATGGTTATGTCCGTAAAAACCTCAAAAATAAGTTTAATATCTGAATAATCAGTTTCAAAAATCGCCTCCACAGATTCCCAACCTTATGGAGTAAATAACATTAACAAATACGAGTTATCTGACCTGTGAGCGAGGAGAGGACTTCATAATAATTTTGAAGTTCTGTATTACATTTAAAAGTCGGGAACAATTCTGTCTTTTCCATAATTTCTAATTCTGGTTCTTCCTCTATATACCCGTCCAAGAAATACACCAAATAGTTTTTATCCTCGTACGTCACACTACTTTTCATTATAATACGAATCTAGGAATGAGTAATAAAATAATTAAGAATTAGATGCTTTTCTTATACAATTCCTGGCTATCACTGTAATATTTTTTTCCTCTAATAAAGTGGTCTAAATGAGGATTAACTCGATGTTTTTCATATTTATAACTTTTCCATAATACGACACATATTCAGTATCGGCACGATTTTTTGTAAGAATATTCCTATTAATGATAGTCCTAATATTGATACCATGAATGATCTTTGATCTATCACATGGTATACAGAGCTGAAATTAGCATTAATAATTAAATTACTGACACTAACCAAATAATCTATGTAATCTTGTTTGTTTATAAAATAATTAAGATTTTGTTCTAGAAACTTGAGCTTTAAGCCGCAACCATTGCAATCCGAATGAATGCCATCAAATGACATTAAGGTATCCACAATTATACAATTTTTAATAAAAAGATTAGAATCGTTCTGCCGATATCTAACGTTAGTCTCCGATATTAGCATTTTACTGAATATCATATCCCAGCTTAAATGGTTACTAGGTTTTGATGCAATTTTCATTTTATATTACTGCAGGTATTCCACAAGTTAAGTTCCATAGCAAGCGTGGGGTATGAACACCTAAATAATCTTGATATCATGCTGATGTTTATTGTCACCTCTGACCTTAAAGCCGACACCAGTTAGATCCAAAATAAATATGATTCTGGAAATTTGAATGTAAAATCCGTAATGTTTCTTATGCTTATGCATGACAGCTATCCATATTTACTGTCAGCTGAAATAAAATCGTGTTACTGCATAAAAATAGGCTTATTGAATGGTTCTCAGGGATATTAGTGCCGAAAGACATTTATTTAATTACTTTTAGAGTTCCTTATTTCCCCTTCTATTTTGACTCGTAATAGAAAATTTGTTGTAAAAAAAGTAAGAACTGTATCCCGCTGTGAGTCCAATGTAATAATATAATGGCCAATTCTTTTCCATAAATAATAATTAAAAATAAAGTGATCTCCTAGCATGCTACATTCTCTGACTATCGAGCTCGTGCTAATGTGGCTATGACAAAAATGAAGAGTATGTTCCAATCCGGGATGTAGTAGGGCTTCTACCGCTTACACCCAGTGTGAAAATTTTTATAGTCACCATCTTTAATGGTTTCGATGAAAAATTGTAATTCCCATTTATTTTTTAAATATTTGCTATATACATGACCTTTTTCGAGGAAGGGGTTGTCTAGTGATAAGTTACGCTAGCTTCCCCATTTGGAATCCAAGGATACCAGAAGACCCCTTAAAAAAAATTGAGTCCATAGAAAATATATTAAATTTTATTTTTAATAGAAAGCTATGGCAAAAAGGCAGCGTAACAAAATAATATCTCTTACTTAATGACATAAACAGGTTAAGAATAACCTGATAATAATTAATTACTTAATTCGGATCACATGAGCAATATTCCATTTAGTTGTAATAATTGCACAACTTGATGTATTGAAGAACGATGGAATGCATCCACAACAGGCGGAAAAGTATTAATGAATTATGGGTAAAAGGTGATATTAGTTGTTTTTTAACCTTTTATTATTACGTATCATTTTTGGCTAGTTTCTCATCCCAACGATGGAATCAAAAAGAATACCTGGTGAAAAGCACCAGGTCGTCAACCAAAATCTAGGAGCATATTTCGTTTATATTTAAAGACTGTAAGTCTCCCACAGGGTACCTCAAAAGAGTAAAAAATTAAAAATATTGAAAAATGTTTGTTCTAATAGGCATTATCGATCTTTCTGATATTTTTATGGATTACTCTTTGTGGCAAGATTAATCTTGTTATTCTCAATCTTCGAAAGTAAAAATTAATTTATCTCCGGAAACAAACAATTATTTTGTTTATAAAATTCATTATAATAATTAGAAAGTTAAACAATTAACTATATTTCATTTCATCCTTATATTGAGCTATTCACATCAAAAGAAAATGAGAATTTTACAAGATCTTAACATTTTTCCCAAATAGATTTAAAATATTTAGTTTATATGTGACAAAATTATTTTTAAATATAAATTTATTTTAGAAACTTATTAAATTATGTTAAAAAATGACGAAATAATATTAATATATATTACTCTAGTTAAAAAATTCAGAGACACTTAATATGATATGCCATATCCTTGCTATATCCATTAAAGATAGTGCATATGATCCACTCAATTTTTTAATCAATATCTGTAAGTAAAATAACTGTTTTTCTTCACAAAAAACCAATATAATAAAATTATGAAAAAATATTTTGAAAGAAAATAAAAAATTGCATAGAAGACATATTATATTTTTTTTCTTAGATATGGAGGAAAAAATCTTTACCTGCTCCTTATGTTTTTGGAGGCGGTTCAGTAAGATGGGATTTACCTCCAGCCCGCTTTTGCGTCAGGTTAGGCACCAGCCAGAGCTACCCAAGGCTCCCGGCAGGCAGTGTAGGATTTTCCCCTACTAAAACAACCCCCATTACCTACTCTTATACTAGGGCTACGCTACCTTATCAGGCCTTCGCTCTCAAGGCACATATTATATAAATAAACAATTTCTTTTAAAGAAAATAAGAAATTATACTAATAAACTAACCTTATTGGAAATTAATCTTAAAAATGTAATTAATGAAGCTAAGAAAAGTAATTTTTATTAAACTAGAAATTTTAGTCCAACATTTTTATGCTAACTTTGGGTGACTGAACATTCTATGAACATAAATATGACGAAAATCTAAACGTTCAAATTAAAAAATATTATGAAAGCGTGATCCAGGTAATTTTAGGGATGGTACTGAAGTATCCTCTTAGATAACCTTCCATTGCCTGATAGATAGCGAAAAGAGATTTGGTCTTTTTTTCAGCCGCAGTGGATTTGGACTAATCAATTTATAATTTAAAGATAAGGGTATCGTATAAAATATAATTTTAAGAGTAAGTTCAGAGTTATACACATATTAACGCAGGAAAGCAGACATGCTGCGTCAAATTCTTTCCTAATAAATTGATAAAAATAATTAAACCACATTTTTTGTCATGTTTTACAAACATGTTGATGAATGGCAAGCTAACAGCAGCTATAACCAATAAATACAAAAAGCATTATGTATATTAAAATTTAACAAATGCTGGTTTAATTAGAACATGAAATGGTATAGAAAATAAAAAAGAGTTTTGCATTGACTGATAGCTGTCCTAATCATTAAATTATGGCTATGATAAATTACGCAGAAATCTCAATTTTATTGATGAATCCTTCGACAAAAAATTAAAAGTTGGATATCAGAATAATAAAATACTTTTAGAATATTATGATAAGTGATATCATGATAAAAATAAACTATGAAATGCTGTACACTATTCATTTTTAGGAAATAGCCGACAAATTTATTATCAAAATCCAGTTAATTGTTTATGATATTTCTGTAATAACCGGAGTGGATCCGATTATTATCGAATATATACTATATAAACATGGTAATGCCAGCCTCGGCACGGTGCTAGGATTTTATATCAGTAGAATACATAATTTTTACATATTTGTATTAATGTATTCGAATCTTAATACCGATATCGACTCCCCACTGCATTGGGTGTTTAGAACACGCCTTAAGACCAAAATCAGGTCTATTTATTTGCTTTGGCTGAAGAACCCTGCTGTAAATTTCGATTTCTATAATATGTGACTTTGATTACTTCAGAAATGCTATGATGGAAATAAATAACTTCTGAGCATTATATTATAAAAAGAAGCTTTTAACATTGAAAAAGATAAACGTCTTTGTAGATTCTGTGTACTTTATGATACATTACATTATATTTTGTACTAAACACAAAAATTAATGTTCATTTAAACAAAATAATGAGTAATTGAATTAAAGATAGTTAAATTTTGAAAGTCTCATATTACCAAATATAATCTCGATAAATTATTACGAGCTCATATAAAGAGATCCAGTTGTGTAAATTATGTTAACAAAAATTTTAATCTTAAAAACTACGTTGATCCAATTCATGATTAATTTTCCGATAAAAATTTCAAGCTAATTTTGATAAATATTCCTTATATTTTAATTCATAGGCTAGAATTGATAAGTACTTTCGAAATATTGTTATCAATGACCAAAAACTTTCTTAAAATTAAAAAATTTCCGGTAAATAGAAGTTTTATTGTATTTTTTTGTGGACTAAATTTGTGTAAATTCTTATAGAAAATTAGAAAACAATTAAATAAAAAAATATAAATTATTTTTTCCAACCTTTCAGTCATCATGGAAATTTCATTTACTATAACCATGATGGTGTGTTGTCTTTCATAGAATTAGGAATTTTGGCATATAAAATATTTTGGTGAGATCTGAATTAAAGGAAATTATTGACAACTGTATTTAATAAATAGGAATGATGAGGTATAGATTCTTTACACCGATTTATTAGCTTTTATTCAATTACCAAATAAACATAAATTCCGGTATTGCCCCGCTGAAAAAAGTATCACCTCTATTAATGAACCTTTAACGTTTTTTATTTTTTGGAAAATAATCGCATCAATAATAAAATGAAGAAGAAAACTAATTTAAGCGAGAACCATGACTGTTAAAGTAATCCAGTATGTAGAAAGTAATACTAAATGTTGATTTCATTGAAATTTAATTATTTTATGTTTTCTTAACTTGGGCTTTCTCTATTATTTTTATTTCAATAATAAAGTTTTTGAATTTTCTTTAAGTTCTTTAATAAAGTCCATTTTGTTTTCTCTTTTTTTAGATACCTCAGAGAGATTCCTGTTTTGGATAATTTTTTGACAGAGTAGATGTTCTGTCAGGAGATTTTGAATAGATTTTATCCGTTATATCTGGTTTTAATTAATCAAATTTGTCATGAGTATTTCTTAGAATTTGTTGACTGATTATTTGGTATGATTTATAATACAAAATTATCTTACTGTCATATCAAACAGAGATTATCACTTTCTTAGATTGGCAACCTGTTTTTTCCGAATGTGTGTGCAAAGGGGTTTAGGAAGGCTAAGATTGCTTCCAATAGTTGTTTATTCTTTCAGAATTATCATGAATAATTTGATTTTCATCAGTGGTAATAATTAAGCCTAAAATATGTCACTGTTATTACATTCATATAGCATGTCACTGATGAAAATGCGATAAAAAAATTATCTGCACTCAAGTCTTATTAAACCCCACCATCGCAAAAATTTGTGTAGAGAAGTTTCATAAAATGTAAAATCGTTATGGCTTCCAAAAGTTAAGTGTTACTACTAGTTATTATATTTTTTAGTCGGGTTTGTACACCATCAACGTGTTTATTTAGTTATCATCTGTAGAAAAATTTAGGAATGTTGGTTTTTTTAATCTGGAAGGATAACATCATCATCCAGTATTGAACAAATATGTTTTCTTGCTCACACATTGGTTATATTCATATGATAGTAAAATCAATCATCAATTGTTTATTATTTCCCATATCAAGGTAATATTATGAACCAGAATCTCGCAATTTTAAACTTTTTTCTCAAATGATATATTAAACAAGACTACAGTTGGAAAAGTAATTCTTATATTATTATGTTACAAAACTGATACTTAACGTTTTCAAACAACTTAACACCAAAAAGTCGACACAAGCTTTCTGAGTAACCGAATACCTTCATACATGCTTCCTAATCCGGTTTGAATAATGGATTTTACAACTCTACGTAAGTAGTAAAATTGTATTTAAAAATATATAGCATGAAAAGTTAATAGCAATTAGGGACTAAACGATCTGAAGGTTTGGAAAAAATTGGCAAAAGATATGAAAGAATAATCCAGAGATTGTGTTTCTAGCATTTTTGTTCATGGACACAAATGACAAAATCAGCTTCATATTTTAGTAAATCGTCAAATACCATCGTAAATAAAATTTAAAAAATTGATCATATTTTTTCACTTGTTAGTTTTAATAGTGTAGCAACCTCATAGGGTTGCCTCGCGTTAGCGAGGTAGAAATTCAAAAGGGGTTTATCCCCAGCCGGTGGCTTGAACGAATGTTTTGTCATAGTAGAATAACTACTGAAATATTATAAGAACTAAAAGGCGGTCCCCTACGGCTGCCACAAGGCAGCTTTTATACTTTCATTTTCCGTCGGTTTACGACAATAGGTTTGCTGATAATTTTAAATGAAAAATTCTTAATTCCTCTGCAAGAATTGGGGATCAAGGGATAAATCTATTTGACTTAAACTTTGTACACACCGGTAAGTTACTTGCCATATGAAAATGTTTTGATGTGACTCTTTATACACCTGAAAGTACTTAATTGAATTGCAATATTTTATGATCCAAATCTGCCATTAATATTTCTATGAAGTATTCGCATAGCAAATTATAATGCATAAATTAAAATTTAATCGGATTACTAAATAAGATTTAGTGTAATGGATTCTTTAGCAAATATATATAAAGGTTGATTTTATTATATATTTATGGCATGATTTTTTAAATACCTGTAAGAATTTACCCTAAAAAAATTAATTTTAGTCGCACTCTTAAAATCTTCCATTATCTTCTTTTTAAAAAGTTCATTTTAAAAATATTCATAGTTGTGTATATATTTAGCTCATCATTTCATATATTTTCATTCAGTTGTTTTGGGTTTTTAATTCAATTTTATCTAACCATTAACTTATTTAGATGGCTAATATTAAAATATTAATTCTACTAGAAATAGCGAATTAAATTACGCGCAGCCACAAAACTTTATAACTTAAATAAATAAAAAATTAGGTGTATAAACTAAAGTGTTGATCGAATTTAAATTTAGATTTCTGTTATTTTATAGGAAATAAATTGAACTATTTTTAAATTAAAGTTTCAAATTTTATATTTTTGTTTTATGGTTCTAAAATTAATGGATGAATCAATTTTTTATTTTTCATTTCACTCTCTGATATCTTTTAAAATTTAAAGCTAAACTATAAGATCTGTAAGTTTAATCCAATATAATGTGACAGTCGACATTTGCAGTGGGGTTCTGCAGCCGCAGCAAATAAATCGACCCGATTTTGGTCTAAGGGTGTGTACTAAACACCTAGTTTTTCGGTGAGTCAATAACAGTAACAAGATTTGAATACATAAAATCAAATATATAAAAATTATATACTCAACCGATTAAAAAAATACTATCACCACGCCGAGACCTCATTATCATGTTTTTATATGTACTTGGTAATAATCGGAACCTCTCCGGTTTTTGCCGAAATATCATAATCCGTTAACTGGATTATGATAATAAATAAGGTGTTTACGGGTGAACTGATATATTTTCTAAAAATAGACTACTGAAGTAGGAACTCTTAAATAGAATTAACAATAATAACTTTTAATAGTAAAGTTTTATTGGTTATTTTAAAATAATTCTATTTCATTTTTTTGGAAATATTTTCATGAAAATTTTCTTGATTGGATGAACGAAAATTTTTTTGAATTCGATTAAAAGTACATTATCAGAATAGAGGAGTATAGGACCTTCAAATATGTTATATAAGACAATAAGTAAGGAAGAAATTTTGCTGAATATTCTGTATTCTCTAACATTGAATGTTCTAAGTACAACCGAATATGATGCTATAAGAAGGAGTAGAGTAGCGATTGGATTAAGCATATGAGCACAGCTTAGGCAAAAAAGTATAACAACGTTTCTTTGACGTTTGTCTTCTAATGTTCTCAGTACCATCTTAGATCCTTCGTCCAATTCATTCAGATTTTTCCGAGTGTTTTTAATTCTGTTTTTAACCATTTTATATGCAAAAAATGCTGTGAAAGCCAGGAATATCAGTGGAATCACGATCGAAGTAACCACATGTATAATTATGTTAGTTTTTAAATTTCTAATCCTTAGTCCTGCACAAAATACCTTTGATGGTAACTCTATTACTTCAAGAACTTCATATGGGACATCTGCAATGGCAACGGTTGTTACTGACAGACCCCATGCCAATAAAAATAAAACAATGGAGCACCTTGTGAACAAGGTGTTGTATATACTTTCTCGTATATTTCGAAGAGAGTAATCGACAAAAATGAGTATCATATTCAGACAACTAACATAAAATATAGCTTTTCCAGCTCCTACTCCTGCTATACACATTCCTAACGAGGTTACGTGACAAACCATTGTTAAATATGTTCTGGTCAATGCTACGGAAGCTGCAATCATCGAAGTTATATAGTAGTGAATTATCAGAAATGTAACTGGAACTCTTGTTTTCGGTTTTCTAATGGTTATAAAAATCGTTGTGACCATCAAGCAAAAATTTACTGCCAACGTTGCTCCATATAAGAATAAGATTAAGCTATCTGAAGCATTTATATTTGGATCACAGTTTCTCTAAAGTAGCTTATATTAATATTTGATTAAAATGTTACGATAGCCCTTTCATTATAAGCATACATAATATTATTGATGCAGGAAAAGCATTAATCACGGATGAAATTAATCCAGATTATGTAACTCCCTTATGAAGTATAAAAATTGATACTATTTAGATTAATCACTTAATGCGATCCCTTTCCTAAGGCTTTCACTCTAATAACTGTTTTATAATTTATTAGATTTATTTTTTTCGTTTTATCTATTTAAATAAATAGATAATTTTACCAAGTTAAATAATTTGATTTGCTTTTCTATGCTTGATTTTTATGTAAGACGAGGCCACCTATAAAGTCTTTAACAAATCTTCTTTAAGATTTTTAAAGTTATAGAATAGCCCAAGAGAGATATTGTTTTTAATGAGATCAGTGTTACTTAAATCATAAACTAATAGAACCAAAATAAAATCGTATTCCTTACTTCTATTTTATTCCATATCATGTCAGCGGTATATTTCTCATTACATTCAAATAATCTGTTTAAACTAACCCTCTCAAACTGTTTCATTTTTTTACTAACATATCACATTCCTATTATGTAAAGAAATTGTATATTCATATTACGTTAGGTCCTGAAATATATAAAGTAATTATATTTTTTTAAATATAAAAACTTATAGAATAATGTTCGTTCTTATATATTATAATTTTTAATATACGTACAAGAATTTTCACTACTCCTTTCTCAGTTTGCGCTACTATGGGCAAAAAAATTTAGTCAATGATTAAGACTGCAGGAAGTGTTAGAGAGCAATTATGGATAGAAGCTGATTTTCAAGTAGAATCGGGAGCAATAATCTACAAAAAGTGTATAAAATGTGCACTAATATAATTCTTATTTTTATATAAATATAC
>LDMZ01026447.1:0-11518 GCA_001455285.1 Sphaeromyxa zaharoni | reverse complement strand
TAAAGCAGTATTGGGTATATTGTCCTAAATATTGATATACATTCTCTTAAATTTCATCTAGACGCACTTAACACTAAGGGGTGAAACAGTATCAAACACACAGAAAGGGGGGAATGTTGAGGAAAAGGTTGAGAAGCACTGTACTAGATGTTATACCATGTTTTTATTTAGCTTTGTACAAACAAAACCACAGGTTAGAAACTCCCTATTTTACAGTTTTTATAATAAAGTGTTCAAGTCTGATTACAAGATTTAACTTTTGTAAAATTATTAACGAAAATGTTTTAAATATTTTCGAAGAAAAAATAAAAGAGGAATTATCATCATTAGTGAAGTAGCGTTATCATAAGTGCAAGCAGTCAGGATGAAATATTTTTACTTGTATTAAAACTTACAACAAATTTAACTATAAAGCACCTTTTGCATAAAGTTTTAACGAAAAAAACAGGTTCAATAAATCACACACTTCTATTTGCCAAATTTCGATCTAAGCAGTCAGATATTTAAAGTATTTGTATGCTTTTTTCATGGATTGTACTATGAAGTGAGAAACAGTGACGAAATTTTAATTTAAGAAAATGTACTGTAATATCCACCTATAATATTTTTTTAATCCACAATTCCGTGCTAACAACAGATCTTTCCCAAAATTTTGCAAACATATACTTAAAAAATCACAAAGAAAAAAAAGAAATTATATAATGTATTAAAAAAAAACATAACAAAGATAAAAAACAAGTTTTTATATAATTAATGGATTAGTTTCTACTGCGTACCGAAGGGCCAATGTATTACGAAAAGACACCATTACTTATTGCGTGCGATAAAACAAAACTACGTTAAAATACTTATATTTTTCGTATCCAAGAGATTCAATTTTTATTTTATATTTCATATATGTAGATCTAACCCATATTTTTAATTGTAATAAATTAAGTGAAATTAATTCATAATAAAATCTCAGGATTATGGTTTCAAAAGGAGTATAAAATTTAAATTTCGTTTGTTAGTTCAAAAGATACACAGTTACTTACAAACTCAAATTTTAGCCCTTATATAAAAAATCAATCATTTTTAATTTTTTTGAACTTAAGTGGACGTAGACTATTAACATATTAAGTAAACGGTTATCGATTCTATGGATGTTATGGTGAACGGTTTTATAGATCAATCGTAGTGACATATTCAAGGATATTTAATGTTTATGTCCAATAAAAATTTTTTTTTGGTTAAACCGAAAAAGAGTTCTGGAATATACATACATCAAAGGGATATCGCTGTTCAATCAGTAAACATCAACATTTATTAACTAAGAAGCCAAGTAGATATCGGGAGTTTTAAAGCTTAACCATAACGTCTTCTAAATAATAAGCAACAGAGCATCTCGCATGAACATCAATATTGAATTATGCTTAGGAGGAGATCTTTGGGTTTATTGTCCATAAGACCGTGTATAAATTAATAAAATTTTCATCAACTATTCCACATAGTTGTAATATGATTTATTAGCGTTTTTTCCAATATATAAATCATTAACATACCAAATTCTACAACGAAAATGATTGTTCAGAAAATATTAAATGAATTTTGCTCTCTTGATGGTCCATAGACACAGTACCACGACGGAGACCGCTTCAAAATGTTTGTTAAAAACATACGGATTTTAGTTACTTTATTTACTGATGTCGGGCATTATACATGTTTAATGATTCATATGATATATATTTTCTACGAATTAAACTGCTCTTATAGACTCAAGATCATTTTAAGGCAACACAATTAATAGATTTAAAATTGAAATCTTCAAAGTGTAAAATGAATAAGCTCATTTCATCGAAAATGAGAATGTTCGTAATAAGATTGATCTTGAACAATCACATATCTATCGATTGAGAAAGTGAGTTAGAGCTTCACTAAAATATTAAAACATTAATGTATTATTTGATTAAGTTCGATATCACTTATACATCAAATAATGAAGAGTGTAAGATTTATTGCCCTGGTACTAAAGTAAGAAGAATCATGACAGAACCCAGCTTTTTGAATTCATTATTGTAAGTTATATATCAGCAACGTCAAATTAATTCAGAAGTCAAGAACTTTTAAGAAAAATCACAAAGGATTACGGATTGACCACTGTAGCTATAACAATGAGCTACACCTGGTACAAACATGATTGAAATAAACTAAATTACACTAAAATGACTAAACTTCCTTCAGTTGCTCCAATCTCTTCTGCATTGAATCCCACTCCTCCTCTGTTTTTTCTGGAATACCAGGAACTTCTTGAGGTTTCTATTTGTCATAAAATTTAAACGTTACCATTATTACGAAATTTGTGGCCGGTGCCTTGGCAGCTGCCATAACACTGCTAGTGATTTCAAACATGACCTTTTCGACCTCCTCATCGGCTTCAATTTCGATATCCTCATCCTCATCAACATTGATCGTCTCGTCGATAATCTCTTCAATAAGCCCCGCCTGAATATTATAACTACACCTACCCTCTAACCTTGGTCATCTCTCTAGAGAGTTCAGACATAGACTCCCGGACGCTTCTGAAATTAAGGATCTCGTTCATCCCATGCATCACCTGTGCACTTTTCTCAAGTACACCGCTCATTCTCACGATACCTTTAAGAGGTAAAACTGGTGGACATACATAACTCAACTTGCCGTGTGTTTAAGGGACATCTCTACACTATTCAGCTTTGCTATGGTATTAAACAAGTTCTCTACCGATTTCCGAGACTTTACAATGCTACTCGCTATTATTTTACAGGCTCTAGTTTCCCCTTTCTTGGCATGAAATTTCATTTGAACAATAGCTTTGTTTTCCTCATTCTTTATTTCTAACAGTATATAATCCATGATTACTTATCACAAACTATTTATATCTCTATTAATTGACCTTCTAACTTTACGAATCTCGGCAGTCCAAGCTCTGACCTGTTCTGCGGGAGTAGGCTTCTTACGGACAAACATAAATCTAAAACCCTTTGATCGGATATATGCGGATAAAATCGAGAAATTCATTCATGAAATTTACGTTTAAAAACATTCTCACCTGGCTAGAGTTTTAATTGGTATTAAATATATTTTAAAATAATTTTTTTAGGATCGAAAAATAATTCCTTGTGACAATTGAGAACTTCCCGGAAGAAGTGTCCTTCTTCAAATATATTTAAAAATTCAAGAATATTTTATTTAACTTTTTTGAAGCTAGTCAAAAGGTGATAGTGCGCCAAACCAAGCATGTATTAAAGAAATATATCTTACTGATGTGTAAACCCGGCAACACACTTTGAGAATCAAATTTTTGAGGGTATCGTGTTAAAAATGTCAATAAAAATTGGTCTTATATTTTCAATTTTAAGAAGGAATCAAATAATCAAAATGCGCTGGAAAAAGAGAGGTCTCAGAATGAAAGTTTTACAAAAGCCGAATTATGCTCGTTTTCCCTCCGTTTCAAGTCATGGACCAGAGAATGAAATTTCAGATTATTATAATTTTTTTTTCGATTTTTAGGAATATTATGAAAAATATTTGATTAAAAAAGCTACTAAATATTTTTATAATGTCCTTCATCTAATATATCTTCACTCATAGAGAAAAAATAATTTAAGGTTCAGTTGTTTTCACTAAAACTATGTTCTCCGTAATTTTTTGAAATGTCCGTAAAAAATATGAATAAGCCGCGGAGATTGAAAGCCGTAATCATGAATCATACGCAAACATAAAATTCCTGTTACCGGAAGACTTTTAAGGTACGCCTGTAAGTTAATGATTGAATTTATTGTTATTATTATATAAATAGAGGAATCATGGGATTGTAAGATATCTTTCTTAACATGGATTTAACTTGATTATCGAACTAAAGTGGTATGCGCAAGCACAATGTCAAGTATAAAGTAACAAAGGCCCTTTAGTCGTCTTGGGTATATCGGCTCTTTTGGAACATTGTATATATAATTTTTCTCGTAAATGTTTAGTAGCTCTGCCTTAAACGTAGTAGTGACTATGATTCTGGGATTTATATAATGTCCGTACCTTGAAACACTCAAACTATCCTTTCTCTAATGATCATCTTTCAAGCAGTAACTTGTTGCTACTGGCAATTTTGATAGAAGTGGATTAACTCCAAGCAGGTTTTGCATTATCAATATTAACTAATACGGATTTTTGATACACTGCCTCGAGTTTATGCCTTTGTAAGGAACATCGAGTAATATTTTGATAGAGAACCAAGTCAAGGATAGAGATTAGCTATGTAACATACGTTTTGGAAATAAATATATCTGTGATTTCGTTTTATGGTGTAATACAACAAGGCAAGCTTTGGTAGTGATTTTGGCATGAAATAATATCTTTAAAAATTGGATACGAAATTCCAACAGCTTTTTAGAACGATTAGTGTTTGTAAATCAAGTTACGTTATATACATATAGTAGAAGATTTGAATTTAAATTTTAAAGAATATTAACTACACAAAGCCTAACTTGGAAGAAACAATTGACCTTAATTTTCGTATCTGAAGGAAAAGAAGCATACTTTATATAGCGACTTATATAAAGTTAAAGGAAATTTAATTTAATATCTTATATTAAAATTATTGTTGATCAAATATATTTTTATATCTATCTAGTGTCTATGTGGTCGAATCCAACTTCAAAAATATTTTTTTAGTTTTTACATTATTACACATAAAAAAATAAGGTATTTCTAATTAAATTTTTTAAAATATTTTTCCTTGAATATTACAAAAAAGATTTAATGTTAAAAAATAAAAATATTTAAAAATCTTTATTGAAGGAGTTTTTACTAACAGATCATTATTATATCCACATCACTTCTGAAATCACTAAACGATTAGCCAGTTAATTCCATTCATTTGTTTTTATTTGAATGATTCTAGGTATTTGCATTCCACAAGGAAAGTTATCGCTGATCTTTTGAATTAAAAAAGTTAAAAAGGCAGATATTGGATGAAATTTCTACCTTATAGAAACCACAACGAACATTTTTTTATTTTTTAAGACACACAACATAAGAAATCTTCAACCCACTTACATCGAAAATACTCTTTAGAGAAAATAAAAATTTAAAAAAATATCCGAAGAGAACGAAGGCCTGATAAGATAGAGTAACCATAGTATAAGAGTAGGTAATGGGAGTTGTTTTAGTAAGTGAAACTCCTACGTTGCCCGCCAGGAGCTTAGGGAAGCTCTGGCTGGGGCCTAACCTGACGCGAAAGTGGGCTGGAGGTAAGACCAATATTTTAAACCGCCTCCAAACAAATAAGAGGCAGGCTAAGGTTTTTTCCTCCATAGCTAATGTGAGCTCTTGTTTCGGAGGCATTTCGATACACTTGTAGACTGTAAACGTTATTACAAAAGCTCTAACTAACTACGAACTACTGCGAGGATATACGATTAGTACTAATCTAACAGCTAAGAAAAAAATATCTGAAATGTTAAAATCTGTTTACGAATAATTTTATTGTTGAAAATTTACTTTTGGAATTAGTGTAGGTCAATCAGTGAGTGATTTAATATAAATTTTTTTCATAAAAATAATGGATTACGGATGTGTTCATCATAAAATATAAGGCCAGATAAAGAATATCACTTAACTTTGGTAATAGTCATTAAAAATTTTGCAAAAATATCGATTACAGCGATTTTTTAGCTTTGGAACTGTAGAGATATTGTTCAAAATTATAGTTGAAATAATTTTATCAAAAAAATACCATATCCCCAGGAATTTAGGCTACAGCATAGGAATAGGATAAATATATTTATTTAAAAATAAGAAAATAACGTGAATGAAGTTGTTATATATATTAATTAAAATTAAAATCACAATAATTTGACTTAAAAAATGCTTTAATAAAAGAAAAGGTCTTCAACTTTAGAGAATAAACCTCAGGGTTTCTAATTAAAGTGTTTTTGCGGTGTCTCATATTTCAGCATACCTAATTAAAGTAAAATTATTATGGATCGTAAATGCTGAAGAAAAATATCGGAAATACTTGTTTAAAAGTAATAATTGTATATATTAAATGAATAATTTATAAACTTAAAAATAATGAACTCGGGACATTTAATTTTTTCAGCGATAATTTGCCCATATCATAGTTTCAAAAATTTTATTTAAAAGAAAAAATTAATTTATCATAATCCAGTTAACGGATTATGATATTTCGGTGATAACTGGAGCGGATCCGATTATATTATTTATAAACGTGGCAATGCCGCCTCGGCCCGGGATTAAATTTTTATTTTTAATTGAATACATGGTTTTATATTTACGCTTATGTATTCGCACATCGCTACAGAAATCGACTCACCACAGCACTGGGTGCTTAGTACACACCCAAAGACCAAAATTAGGTCAATTTATTTGCTACGGCTGCAGAACCTAAATGCAAATGTCGATTATAACAAATTTATTTGTTCTTTAAACAGATTTTTATATTATTCCAACATTCATTATTAAAAAATAGGCTTAAATTAAATTTACTTCTTCCGCCTTGTAATTATGCATTACTCTGTTCTAAAATTACTTTTTGAGCAAAAATATAAATGAATAAAACACGAGTTTGACACATGATGTTCCACCCTAAATTTAAGTTACCTATTTATTTTATGGTTTGAACCAATTGTACTACTTTTAAAAAATTGAAAGTAAAAAGATAATTTTAAGCAAAAACAAATTACATGAATGATTTATAGTCAAAGTCGAAGGTTTTACTTTATTCTTTAATGTTTATTATTTTTATGTTAAAATTTCATTAAGGTTTTTTTATTTAGATATCAATTTATATTCGAGCCGATATATTTTTGAGTTAATTAAAATCTTTGCAAATGTAGCAACTTTATACCGATGAAATGTTTTTACTTAATGCTACAGATAAGGTTACATTAATACAAGATTATTTGAAGCCGGTACGAGTTAAGTAATAAAACTTTCAGTATTTAGAGACATAAATACCATCATTGTATGGATTAATTAATTAGACTCAATTTCCTGCTGTTTATTTAATGTTATCTAAATTATCTGAAAGTATTATATTTTTCGCTTATAAATCCTTTTTTCTAATATTTGCACTTGGACAAACTAGCAAAACTTTATAATAATTAATTAAAATGAAAATTTAGATTGCTAAAGTTTTTGAAAAACATTTGCCTTTCAGCTGTCAATTATTTTTAAGCACAATTTTATTGCAAAATACAGTAGTACTGTTATCTTGGATAAATCTTCTTTTAAAAATTATTTTTTGTATTTTTAAGATCTTGATACATAGGGAAAATGTTTCACGAGCATCTTAAATTAACTGATGAATTTATAGATTTTTCAACTTTTATGGCCACATTAAAAATATGAGTCATTGTTAACAACGATTTAGTAAGGGCGAAAATTCAATTTACTGCTAAAAATAAAATTTCTCAACCTAATCAATAGAACAGGTAAAAAATCAAAATGACCACAGCTGACGAAACCTATAAGTCATATTTCGAAAACCTTTAGGACAATTCTATCTTTTCTTACTCGTAAAAAATTTTTATTACAAAAATATTTGCTCTCCTCCTTTACTGCCCTCTTAAATTTATAATCTCAAAGTATCTTTATTACAAAAAAGTTAAAAAAGAATATTAAATATAAGTATACTAAAGTAAAATGGTTCGAACATAAATTCAATTGACAATCTTGAGAAGAAAAACAGGCTTATTAAGTTAAGTTAAGCTATTTTTTACAGTTTAAAAAAGTTTTTAAATATCATTGCCAGTAAAATCAGAGTTTTTAGATTTTTTACTCTTAACAGATATATGAAAACACTCAATCGTGTAGGAGCCATGCATTTCGAATAAGAGTATCTGAGTTAACGCCAGACTGATACAAATAAATTTATCTAATCTAACAACTTAAATATTAAAAGTTTTCCTTATGTTTAATACAACGGATTAAAGCGATTTGGAATCTTCTGGTGAGTCAGCAGATGATTCTTCCAAAAAATTATTAAATGAAGGGATTTCTCTGAGGCCTCGGAACTCAGAGAAAATGAAAACAACCCTCGAGAAGCTCAGACTAAATTCAAATTCTCTAGTAGCGGAATCAAAACGATATAGGAAATTTGTGTCAAGAAAACAGGAATTTATTAAATAATGATGACCTCATCACATAGAATTAATTTTTGAATATAGCTTTATAAATAGTCATGCGTAACCTTAGGGTTAACTTTATGTAAATACATTCGATGCGTTGTTTCTTATATTCAAAATTTTCAAATTGTTCAAAAATTTTTAAAATATTATAAATTTAATTCAAAACATGGCAACAAATATGGGCTCAATGGACATTAACGCCATCAATTTTTGACCACCGAATGTTAATACTTACATTTACAAGAATATCACTTTTCAAAGAACCAAAATTTCGCTTTATATCAATCAATGCTAATTCTTTACTCAGTTCATAGATAAATAAATACGTTTCAGACTTTGTTTGAAAGCTACAACACGACCACGATAATCCGTCTAATAGAATTAAAATTTTGAATTTCAAAGATTAATATTCATATCAAACTTGGATATATATTCAAATGGAATCAATCAAAACCTTTTATTTTATTCGATAAAAGATAGACGCTAGAAAAAAAATGCTGATAAATAGAATAATTTAGTCATTGCATCAGATACAATATATATATATATATATTTATTTATTAGTTTTTTAAAATAAATTCTGGATAATTTGATCATGCCTATGCAACCTTGAATTTATAATACATAACCGCAATTCTTAGTGAATCCTTCAAAGATGTCATGATAAGTAGATTGGCCCCTTCAACTCTCGTAAAAAATTGTATCAAGTTACTTTTGAATTACAATAAGTGGTTAATAAAAATAAATTTTTAAATAATAACATAATAGGTTTCTCTTTCAATATGATGTCACCTTCAAAATCCCTTTGCGCGGACGACGATTGATGAACAATTATAGGATTAAGAAAAATTTTGTAATTGATGTAAAATATACTTTCATGAGTATCTTTAACTAAAATTTTTGAGTCATTTTTTTTAATATCGTGATATAGAACTGGATTCATGAATGAATAAGTTAAAAAGAAATTAAATAGCTAATTATTTTTTACAAAAAAATTATCTAAAAATAAAATTGAACATTGTTATAAAATATATGGTTAAAAGCTGTTTTGAAAATAATACATTACTGTGTATTACTGGAGAATTTACAAAGAAGGTGATTGGATTATATTGTTTTGACGCCAAACTCATTCAGAGATAATACAAACAATCAACTTTTTAATATGGTGCTTAGGATTACTAACACAAAGCTTGCTTCACTATATACCTGTATTGTTAAAAAAATTATTTTTATAATCGATTAAGTTTTTCTATAGTGTATGCTAATTTTTTTATATATTAATTTTTAGATTTACATTTTATTAATAAAAATTCTTTTAAACCGCTATAAATCCCCCAAAAAATACCAATAAACATGTTACATAAAATAAAAAAGAAGATCGTGATTAGTACTAAATTTTTAAAAAATTTGTTGACATAATATTTGAAATCATCAAAAGATATAAATGCACTTATGTTATCTTTATTGTTTACTATTAATAAGACGGCATCTGCGTGCTAAAGGTGCGGTATATCTCTTATCATTGCGTAATTAAATTTGATTATCTATCAGATATGTTTGGCGATAACGGTGTACAAAAGGCCAAGATCATAAAACACAATGAGAAGTGGATGGAAGTTGAAATCGATATCGGAGGAGAGCAGTTTATCGGGTATTTATTCAGAACGATCCCAAAAATTGACGAAATTTTGAGAAAGTATTAAAGCTTTAGTTGAGTTATTCACTCTTAAAAAGTGAAGCAGTTGAAAACTACAAAAGAATTCAAATAAATATACAGGCCAGGGCCAAACGGGTTAAAAAGGACCCTGCTGTTGTTCACCAGGAATCACCTTTGTTACCTGAAGGAAGTAGTAACGGGGATGGGAGTTCTTCGAATGTAACTCCTCGTTTAAGCATTATTGATTCATGGTTTAGCCAAGACCGACAGTGACCAGAAGGCCAAGAAGGAGGCCTAGAGTAAGAAAGACTAGAGGTAAGGGTAATCGTAGAGGGAGAAAAGCACAACCAAAGCCTCAAATTGACTTCACTGCAAGAATCATTGAAGAAAGTGGTATTGATCGACCTGAACTTTTAAATTTACCTGAACATATACAATGTGATGATAATCCAGATGAATTTGTTGAAAAGTATTCAGTGATTGGAATGGATTTGTTAACAGTTTTAAATGGAAAACCGACCCAAAAAGACCAATGATTACAAACGATTGTAAAATAATATATTTTAAACATGTTTTAAAGTGATACTATAACGATGCATTCTCTTATGCTATTCAAACTAATAAGATTTAAGTACTTTTTTAAGCGAAGGATATATGAGCTGCTACTTCTTTCTTGTAATTGTATTCAGAGATCAGTAAAAATTATTTTTAACTCTAAATCGGAGCTTAATTTTATTTTTTTTTAGTTTTTAATAAATTGTTTAAGGTTATACCCCGTTAGAGGGGGTAATCATGACCTTTCGTAACATATGTTAAGAGTAGTTTTTGGGATTTTGGGATTCAAAGTTAACATTATTTCCTACTTTTAGAAGTTTGAAGAAAATATTTTTGGTGGATTAACCCATTCAGTCTAATTCATTAATTTTTTAAGTTCTGTTGTTGTTATCAGATGACTTTTTAAACGAATTCCTGTCTAAAATCATGTAAACTTAAGTGAAAATCAAGTCACAGAAGAGTTTTTATACTGGATTAACAAAATTGTAAATCGTATTAACTTAAAAAAAGGTGTAGTACCCACCAGGGTATCGAGCGATTGGATGTACATTGCATAGATAGAGGTCTGACTTCATCTCTACTACGTGGTGACGTCCATGTGGTTTTGCCACCCTTTGGCATTTTACGGCTTATTACGATTACGGAGCATAATTATTATTTTAAACAAGATGTTCAAACTACCAAATACAATCTAGGGACTGTAATAATTATTTTGTCGGACCTATTCACGTTAACGATTACTTCTTTTTGTGCATCAGTTTCGCGCACACTTTGCAAAAGGTTTTTCATTTATTTTCCCGAGTACTTTATTTGAAAATGCTTTCAATGAAAATTAAATAATCATATCTTAATATGATCGCTTTTATCAATGTTTGAATTTGAATTGTAGCTTTGATAACATACAATTATTTTATCATTATAAAAATTTTTGACTGCAAATATATTTATGAAGTTTTAAATCACGTGTACCTACTGTGCATTTAATTGTGACAAAATAAAATAAAACTTTGAGTTATTAAAGAATATTCTAAACCTTTTAATAACCATGAAATCGCTTTGTAAAAAAATCTCAAAACTGTTGAACATAAAGTAGGAATATTCAACAAATATCACAACAAATTACTATAACGTGATTTAAACA